>PVJX010007801.1:0-68996 GCA_004027295.1 Dolichotis patagonum | reverse complement strand
CGGAGACAAAGATGATGATGAGGGGTAGAGGCTGACTTTCGGGGACCCCACTCCTTCAGCCACCCCCCCACCAGCGACAACGCAGCCTCTACTGCTCAGGAGAGGGCTTCTCCTCCCCCCTCCCCCTCCTCCTCCCCCTGATCCTCCTCCTCCCCCTGATACTCCTGCTCCTCCTCCTCCTCCTCCCGCCCTTGCTCCCCGTCCTCGCACAGGCCACACCGGCCCCCAAGTCTCTTCCCCCCGGGCAGGCATCCCCAGCAGGCCACGTAGCTGCTCATGGTCGGGAGGCAGCCGAGCTCCTCCATGGCTTTAAACACGTCGGGCTCTCGGTGCCCTCGATCTTACTGACCTCGGCGCCCAGCCTCTGGGTGAGCCTGCTGTTCACGCACCTGTCTGAGGTGCTCCACGAGCTCCGGCCCGACGTCACTGCCCATCGTGAGGGTCGTGATGTCCTCGCTGGTGGTCATGAGCACGGGCGTGCGTTCCATCACCCTGCTGACCACCCCTCCAGATGCAGTTGCAGTCTGTCTCCCGACAGGATGGCCTTACACTGGTCCGCCCGCGCCCTGCAGGTACCGGCCCCCTGGACCCAGATGAGGTTCCTGCCGCTGCAGTCGCTGAAGGGACAGCTGGCGTGGGCGGGGTCCTAGCGGCCGAAGTCCCCGACCAGCCGGCAGCGGACCGAGCTATGAGGCTGCTCCCCGCGCCGGCCGGGCCCTGGAGCACGATGGTGTTCCTGCTGCCCAGCTCCTTGTTCAGGCAGCACACGGTGGCGTGCACCGCCTTGGACGCGTGGTGCCCGTTCAGCCTCAGGGTCCAGAGCAGCGCGGAGTCCCCCAGCCTGGCGGCCTCCCCGCTCCGCTGGACGATGGGCCCGTAGGCGGTGGGGAACCGGCTCAGCCTCAGACGCACGATGTCCACGACGGCCGGGATCAGGTGTGTCCTCGCGGGCTGGCCGGGTAGGGACGTAACTGTCCGGCTCCTGGATCATCCGCTCCTCCGCAGTGGAGACCCTCCTGTGGTACAGCATGAGGGCCGTGTCCCTCGCGGTCAGCTCCCTCCCGGTGCTGTCCGCCTGCGCCCTGCTCCATCGAGGACCGTCCACTGCCGCCCGCGCTGCCGCCGCCGGCTGCACCGGCCCCTCCGCGGCCCGACGCTCCGCCCCGTCCGCCTGCTCCATCTCCTCTGCCTCCTGTGGTCGTGGTCCTTGCCCGCTGAGAAAACGTGCCCGGATCCGAATTCTCGTAGGGTAATCCGAGAAATGGAACGTGTCCGCGCGGTCCACGGACCTGCAGTAAAACTCGGTCGCGTCCAGGTGCTCCGGCTTCTTGTCCAGCAAAGAGTGAACGACGAACTCTTTCATGCTGACCTCTCGGACGTAGTGTCTTCCGGTGTCTGTAGGTGAGGAGGTCCACCCAGGCGTTCCCCTGCTCCCCCCGGGTGAAGGCCACCTTGCGGGGACCGTGCAGCTGCGGGCTCAAGACGCTGAGCAGGTACCAGGCCCAACGCGCGGCCAGCCTCCGCTGGAGCCGCTTAGCGTATTGTTCTTGTAGCCCGCGATGTGCAGCAGCGCGCGGACCTGGGCGCCCACGTGCTCCACGACCTCCCCCTGCACGAAGGTCACCACGTCCTGCGGCCGCAAGTGCCTGTCGCTGAACAGATCGAACAGGCCGTGCTGCGCCGCGGCCAGCAGGTTACTCACGAGCACTTGAGAGCTGGTGCGCTGCGCGCTCCCGTCCCTGCGCTCCGTGGCTCTCAGGTGAAGCCCCGCCAGCTCATCCACGGCCTGGTTCTGGCCCCGTCCGCTGTCGTCCGTCCAGGTGAAGCTCAGGCCGGCGTCCCAGGTGACGTCCTGGGTCTTAAACACCAGACCGAGGCATCGCGTGTCCCTGTGCGCCTGGAGCCACGCCACGGCCTTCCGGAACCCCGCTGAATTCTCGGGCTCCGTGGGTGGCGGTGTGTCGGCCTGGCGGGGGCTGAGCAGGCGGCCGGCGGGGTGCCCGGGTGCCGGGTGCCGGGTGCCGGGTGCCGGGTGCCTGGGTCAATCTGCCCTGGCGCAGTCACGAGAGAGGCGTGAACGGCCTTTCCTGCCCAAGGCCAAGTCCGTATTTATAGCTGCCGAGAGGGCGGACGCGTGGGATTGGAGAGGATTTGTGCCAGCAGGGCGTGTCTTCCAAAGGCTCAAGGTGAACCCGTCATTGACGCCCCGCCTGGTTTGGGCCACCCTTAAAAGAAATAAATAAGGCGCGCATGTGTGGGTAGGTGGGTGGGTGGGTGGGTGCAAGCGACCCACGGACTCAGCCATCCGCCCTGGTACCCTTTGCAACAAACGAAAGTCTGTCCTCTCCGAGAGCCAGCAGGCCGGTCAGTCCCTGCGTGGGTCCATCCACCCATCCATTCATCCATCCAAAAACCAACATGGGCATCAAGTCTAAGGGAGAGGAATCCTTTTCCTCCACTTACCCAGAAAGGGCGGATCACTGCTAGCTCTGACTGGGTTTCATAATCCACTGCTTGGATTTAGGAGCAGCCTGTGGAGGCTGCCTCCGCCCTAGGGCGGATTCTCTCCCTCAGTCTCTCTCTCTCTCTCTCTCTCCCTCCCTCCCTCCCTTCCTCGTCTCTCTGTCATCTCTGACAGGAAGACTTCTTCCATCAATGGATGATCAACATCACGTGTGATAGGACCCCATCCTTCTCTGCCCTCTGGCAAAAAGCACTGGATTGCACACTGTAGTGCCAGGTTTAAAGGAGTGAATGTTCCCCCCACCACCCCGCCCTTAAAGCTAAAGAAAACACTATCCCTAACCCTCCCCATAAGGGAAGTTTGGGATGAGGTAAGGTAGCGAATCAGGGTTTATTTAGGATACAATTGAGGGACCCAGATTAAGAAGCACAGAGAAAGACACAAACACATAAACAGAAATGTAGAGTCTAATTACTTTTATTCCCCCTCAAAAACTTTACATTTATTTTCTTTCATCTATGTCTCATTGTCCTTGGGGTCTGTTAGGAGTCTCTTATCTCTTGCCGTAATATCACAGCAAATGTTGATGCTCATAGGCCCGACACCCAGAGTCTCGTGTGGTTACAATCTTTTTTTTGCTGGAGCGTTTTGGGGGGGTGGTCATTGCATACAGTCACATTTCAAATGTCACAGCTGGCAGTATAGAGATGCAGATTTCCCTCTATCTATGTCTCTAACTACCTATCAACCTATGTAACCGTCTATCCCTGTATGCATCCATGAATCTAAGTTTTCTTGTAAGAACATTTCATATGTTGAATATTTTTTGTTTCTTTTTTTGTTTTTCTTTTTTTGACCTACAGGTCACATGGCGAGGATCAAGGTTCGCAGGCCTAAGACACAAGGTTGGGCCTACCAATCTACATACCTATTTGTCCACCCATCTATCAGTCTTTCTATTGCCTTTGCTCCATCTCCTAAGTTTTACTATCATTTCTTTGAGGAAGGGAGTTTACTTCTCATCCTCTGCAGCATTTAAATTAAATATCTTAACATAGTCAAATACTAATTTTATGATCTTTCTCCTTGAAAATCCAAAAAATCATATTCTTTATTCCTCTTAATACCTTGTGGATGAGAAACAGAGACAAATGTTTGTGCTGGGTGAATCATAGACTATAAATCTGTGCACTCCAGTATTTACTAGAGATTTCTCATTATCTTTTAGAAATTGGTATATAGTTGGGTGCTTTAAAGACTTAGGGATTCTCTTTCCTATGTAGAAATCTACCCATCCGAAAGAGCTTTTGGGAATATCAAGTCCATATTAACAAATTTTTTTTCTAAGTAGCATAACAAAGAATTCCAAGAAAAACAGAAAGCATAAACTCTTATTTAATAAGTTTTTTTGGGGGGGATAGAGAATATTTCTCATTAATATACTTGTTTAATGTGGATGTGTTTACTTTCTTTTAGTATTTCCCTTAGAAAAGAAGATTGTTATAATGTAAATCAAGGCAAGATCCACTTTGCCCATTAAAAAATTAGTACCAGATTTTGTAGAAGTCAATAAGAATTTGGGGAAATATAATTAATCTAATGTTAACTACAGGTTTTCTCTTCCTAACTCTAGGTAAATTAGTCCCAGAATAACAGCAACTCAGTGGAGCCCTTGGAATTCCCAGGTCTTGGAAAGCTGGAGTAGAGAACTGGGCCAAGGAAAGAGTTACCCTGTGAATGTGCCCCTGATTCCAGATACACACTTAACTACAATGCCTGATTCTAGCACTAGAAAAAGGGAAGTGTTAGACTGAGTCAGACAATATAGCTAGTATGCTACCACTTTGCACTTAAAAGATTTCATGTTGTGACTTCATCTTAACTTTATAGATTGTTTGGAAAGATTTTAAAGGGACATGGAACCAACACAAAATATAATCTCTCTCCAGACAATTAGGGTGATCAGAAGTGAATTTATATTCAATGCTTGAATTACAGAGTAATACATTTATCAAGCAGACAAGGATTGGAGCTGTTAGAATAGTTAAAAGAAACACACATTTTTATACCTGCATAAATATATTTAAATGGGGTTCATCACCATTACATAAAAGTTAATTCTTTAAGTGAGTCCTCATTACGATTAGTCTTTGTGTATTGATTTGTACTCTGACTTGTTTCTCACGTGACCTCATGGAGCTGACCATTCATTCCTCTCCAGGAGCCAATGGAAAGAGATCTTGTGCAGCCCACACACACGGAGCCCTGCTCATAGAATCCCTCCAGGGAGAATGTGGTTTGTGTATGAGAACCGGGGAGGTGGGATAGATCCCTGGGGGAAATTCCATGACTCTACGTCAGTGGCACTTATTTCTCCCCACAGTGCACTGCGACCTGTAACCCTGAAGACAAATGCGGCCCTGGAGTGCAGACGGGCAGGTGTCACGGCAGGGAGGGCATGTGTGACAGTGACCTGCTTCCTGCCCATCTTCCGTCCCTCACCCAGGCCCAGTGCACTCCTGGCTCAGGGCAGAGCCCTTTCTCCACTAGGACACTCTGTCCCTGGGCATCCTGTTCCTCTGCTCCTGGATCCAGCTTGGTAGCACTGTTATCAGAGAGTCCTTTCTCAACACTTTCATATCAAATAGCTTAGATCTGAATTATTTATCATCTCTCCTACAATACTAACTCTTCTTCTATGCTTAAGACAAGCTAACAAGAAAATGATGATGCCCTTCAGCTTAGGTTTATAAAGAAAAAATTAAGTGTAATTAAGTATTAATATATGCCCTGAATTATGAATGTGCTCTGCTGTCAATATTTACCTTCTTTCTTGGGGTCTGGTGAGAATATTTTATCCGGTATGAATAGGGAGCCTTCAATCCTCCTCCTTTCAAGTGTTCTTGTCTGGCTTCATCTAATCCTATTCTTTTTTTCATGATCTTCTTGTTCTATATCTTTCTTTTATTATACATTTTAAGATGTTTTCTTTGATTCTTGTCCTATGTTGATTTTTACAGATTTGTCTTACTTCTGTACTTTCAGCTATGTGAAGCTCTCTTTGACTGAGTGTTTATCAATCTATTTCTGTGGCAGTAGGCTTTTCCAAGATGTTATATAAAACTCTGCTATTTTCTCTTCAATAACAGGAAGCATCTGTTACATATTAGCTGCTGTCCAAATATTGGTGATATCTACAATAATACATGCAGTCAACAATCAATTAGATGAGAATTAAGTTCCACTTCTTAAAAGGAAGAGACCAGAAAATGTGTGGACATATCTTTCAACCTCAACTAAAATAAACATCACAAGGCCTGGCTGATCCCAGCATACAGCGAGGGACCCTTCTGAGGCATCACAGAGGTAAACAAAAAGCAGAGACACAGAACCTGCCCATGAAATAAGCCAGACAGCCACCACGGACCCCACAGTGAGCTTCGCCCTGCGAGAAGACATTGCTGGTGGAGACGCTCAGCCGCACACTGCAAGTGGAAGCCATGGGCCCACTGTCCATGCCGCGCCGACCGACCATGCCCTGGGTTCTCTCCCTTTTCCCCAAGTACCTGATAGTAATCAATTTCAACACATCACATTGCATGAGCATGAAAGCTTGAATTCTAAAGTTACCACTGGGAGAAGAACCCGCCTGCCTTGGGTGTTGCCTTGGTGGATAATACAGGTTGATGACATCAGCCCCAAATTTCACAACTCAGAAAGTCATGCTTGTTTGCATCAAATAATCCTGAAGCTGCTTGGAAGCAGAGCTCTTCTACAGCAGGATGCGCCAGCGTGGCAATGGCTGGCAGCACAGGTCACTGAGCTGCTTGCCAAAGACCCAGTGTGGGCAGCTTTTCAGTACCGGCGGTAAAAGCCAGGCTCTTCACACTGGGCTACATCTCTGGCCCTTTTTTATTTTTCTCTTCTGATACAGGGTGTCACTAAATCTCAAAGTTTCCCAGGCTGAGCTGGAACTTGTCATCCTCCTGCCTCAACCTCCCAGAGTGCTAGGATTACAGATGTGGACCACCACAACAGGTCACAGGGCTTCTGTGGGGGCTGCTCTGCTTCCCTGCACTGTGCCATCAACAATCTGTGCATTACGAAGCATGGCTGGGTTCTAATGACTCTCATTTACAAAAGCAGGCCAGAAGCCAGATGTGGTACACAGGCAGTAATTTGCTGAGCCATGATTCACAGGGTGACGAGAAGTAAGAAGGCTAGAAACGTTGGCTCCAATATCGCACTGCAGCGAAAGGTTTATCAGAACCATCACTTCCATGAAGCGTATACTTCCTAGCTAGGAAAATCCACCAAAATCAGCTAAACAAGGCATGTGCGTGTGTTCTCTTTGCTAATGCTAGTTGATCTAACAAGGAGTAGAAGAAAGCACTGAGGGCAGAGAGTGTGATCTTCCCGCAGCTGCTGGAAACTCAGAGTATCAGTGACTTAAGGGACCTCACTATAAACAGCAAATGTAACAGAAAGCACACACTTATAAACTATGATTAAAACTATCAGTCTTTAAAATAACCATGAATGAGCTTAATCCTTCTGTCCAAAGAAAAGTGTGCTCAGCTCATACACACAAGCATGAATGCACGAAAAAGCACACACTCATCCACACACATGGGCAACATGGCCGTAATCCCACGTTCGTGTTACTGCACGTTGCTCGTGCAGAACGGTGGGTCTCGCTTGGGTGCATCCAGGGGCCTGGCGTTCACTGCAGTCACCTGCTGCGTCCTGACTCCTGCCAGCCCAGGATCGAGCTCCTCGTCTTGGGTAGTCTTAGCCTCCCGTGTACACTCATGTTCCTTTTCTGATTCTGTATGTGGAGGGGAAACATGTTGCACCTGACCTTCTGAGGTTGGCTAATTTCGTGTAATACGATGATCTCTAGTGCCAGCCACTCATTCCTTTGGGGATGAAGGTTCTCCGTGGTGTGTGCTTTCCAATTGTCATTACTCATTCATCCAGCGCTGGGTACCTGGGCTGACTCTGAGTGCCATGGGCTCGTATGCTTGGGACGGGTGTGCAGGAGTCTCCCCGGCATGCTGACTGTCATTTCTTTGGGTGTCTGTGGGGAGGGGTGCAGCTGGCTCATCCGAGAGCCCTGCTGGTGCTGGCTCCCACGGTGCCTGTGCCAGTCATGTCCTGCCAGCAGCCCACACTCACTTTCCCAGGCTTGCCAGGCTCTGTCGTATTCCATATTCCTGGGGATCACTGCTCTGACTGGGGTGAGGTGAAATCTCACTGCACTTATGATTTGCATTTCCCTTATAGCTAAAGATATTGAATGTTTTCCTCACATAATTATCAGTCATTTGCACCTCTCTGGAGAAGTGTGTTCAGTTCATTTCCCGTTTATTGATTGGGTTATTTGCATTTTGGCTGTTGAGGTTTCAGACTTCTTTGTGCATTCTGGCTATGCATCCTCTGCTGGGAGAATAAGCAGCAAAGATTTTCTCCCTTTCCGTAAGCTGGTACACTGTTGTTTCCTCTGCTGTGCAGAAGCTTTGTAATTTGATACAATCTTATTTATAGTCTTGTGATTATTTACTAAGCAACTGGAGTTCTTCTACCTGTTCTTAAATTGTTTCCCCTGTGTTTCCTCTAGCAGTTTCAAATCAGGTCTTGCACCTTGGTCTCCGACCAATTTTGACCTGACTTCTGTAAGTGTAAGAAAGAGAGAACTCTATTTCCAATCTTTACCTGTGAAAACACAGTTTTCTGAGTACCATTTGTTAGACAATCATTTCTGAAACATCTGCTTTGATATCTTTGCCAAGAATCGAATGGCTTAAGGTGGTACATGAGTGGTACCCCACTCTTCCACTACATTGTTCTACATGTCTATTTTGATGCCAATATCATGCTGTTTTTGTTACTGTGCCTTTGTAGTATATTTTGAAGTCAAGTATTGTGAAATTCAGCATTGCTCTTTTTGTTCAGGATGGTTTGGTGTGTGTGTGTTTCCATTTGAATTTTAGGATTTTTTTTCCAGTTCTTTAAACACTGTCACTGTCAGTGTCACTGTCACTGTCACACACTTTGAACACTGTCACTGGTATTTTGATAGGTAATTGTGTTGGATCTGTCAGTGCTCTGTGACATGGCCACATTAAGAACATTATTTCTGCGAATGCAGCAACATGGTGGTCTCTCTGTCTACTAGTGTCTTCTTGGATTTCTTCCTTCAGCACTGTCTATTTGTTACTGCAGAGCCCTTCACCTTCTTGCTAGGTTTATTCCTAGTGATTTAAGTTATTGTGAGTAGAATCCTTTTTGTGATTTCTTTCTCAGCAGGATCATTATAGATTTATAGAAAAGCTATTAATTATTGCACTTTAACAATGTTTCTTGCCACTTTGCTGCATTTGTTTTTTCCTAATGTTTAAAAGTAAATTATCTAGGAAGATCTGACAGGGTGAGCTTTCTATCTACTGTGCAAGGTTAATACATTTATGACAAAAATTCCCTTTGTTCCACAGGGGGTTTAGATGGATATATAGATACATATGTAGATATAGACATATATGCATGTAGACACATATGTACCATTGTGTGTATATATAGACACATATCTATAGACATGAATATACATACATATCCATATGTATATACACATATATGTATATGTACATATGTATATGTCTATATATGTATAGACATATATCTATATACATATATATGTGTATAGACATATAATTTTGAATTACCATGTGACATATAAGCACATGTATAACGATCATGATCAGAACTAGGTATTTAGCATATACATCATCTCAAAAAGTTATCATTTATTTGTAGTGGGAACATTCAAAACTCTATTAGGTCTGTGGAAATGCATGGTTAATTGTCCTAAAGTGCCAGGCAATACCTGGTTACTCCTCTCTGCCTCCACTGCAGTGCCCACTGACCACTCCCCACACTACTGCCAGCCTCTGGTACCCTAGTGTACTCTCTGCTTCTCTGAGATCAAACCTGCCTTCCATCCACATAGAGTGTGCAGATATGCAGTATTTTACTTAAACTACTTAAGCTGAGCCCTACAGTTCTGTCCATATTACAGAAAATGACATGATTCCATTCTTCTTTGGCATTTAACAATATTGTACCGTGTGCATAGACCACATCTCTACCTCCATCCGCTGGTAGACGTGTAGGTCAGTTCCAGACATTATTAGGAATAGCACCACAATAAACACTCGTGTATGGATATCTTGAGAGATCACCTTCTTCCCAGGAAATGTAAACTTGCTGGGTCTCACAGATTAATGAAAGGAACATCATGATCAAGCAAGTTCATCAGTGTGGCATCCCCGGGGATTCAGTGGCCAATATTTCCAGTGAGCATCAAAACTTTCTTGATCAACAAAATTTTCTTCTGGTCCAAGCAGACGTGGTTACTTCTCCTCTGAGACTGGCAGGAGTCTGTCCCTGAGCGTGTCCATGTCCCCTGCATGGCCAGCCACAGACGTTCTGTTTTCCTCATTTGTCTTCTAACCCTTCCATCTGGCCTTAAAACAGTCAGCTTTCTCTTCCGGCGGCGCAGGGCCACGCTGGCACACTCCTTGTAGCCATTCTGATTTTCTTTTGCTAACTCTTAGAAACGCGGTCACATTTTCCCCCCATTTGTAAGTAAACCAGCCCATCTCTATGCAAAGTACAGTCCCCAATCTGCAGGAAAAAGCAAAGAACATCTGGTGCCATTCACATCCGTGGCACACTGGAGCTGCACGCTTTGTCTCAACCCTTGGGGGTGGGAGCAGCGGGGAGTTGTCGGCAATTGCCATTGCCAGTTGCCAGCTGTGGGTGCTGGCATCAGTCATCAGAGACAGCCCTTCAGAAACAGCGGCTTCAGAGGTGGGTGACCTGAACTGCGCTCATTTAGCACTAATCTGAAGGAGGGAGAGGCTTCTAAGAAAGGACACAGTGAGACAAAAGATGAAAGGCAAGTGTGGCTCGTCTCATAATGCTGCTTGGAGTGAAGGTTCCTCCACTTCATGTTAGAAACAGAGCAGTAAGGAAGCCAGGTGAGACTGTAGCTCTGGACTGTTTGGAGGCATCAGGTCAGACTGCTGTCACCTTCTTTAGAGGAGTGTGACTCAGCAGGGAATGAGCCATCCTGGGAGTAATGTGGCCAACTGGAGCGCTGGCCCGTCAGTGAGCACCGGGCATCTGGGCACTTGCGCTTGGCCTCAGGAGCAGAGGCTGGTGGAGCAGGAAGGAGCTCAGGGGCTGCCGGGGAAGAGCGGGATTGGCAGCAGGGGTCCCTGCAGACCCCCTGCGCTGGTGGTAGTGCTCTGGCTGAGGCCAGCTGTGCACCTGCACCGTGCCAATCTACACGGCTCCTACTGCAGAGGCTCAGGAAATACAAGCACCAGCACCTTTCTCCTTCTCTGGCCATAGATGAGTAACTCTCCCTGGCAAAATGTTGCTGCAGATTGGTTCTAACTCTGGAGTAAGTAGCACTGCAGGGTGGGAGCAGAATGTAGGTAGAGACAGGACAGGAGTCAGCTGGTTCCTGCCAGAGCAGGGGAGCCAGGGCTATTCAGTCCCACGGAAGGACACTCTAGCAAAGCTGTCACTGCAGAGGCCAGGTGAGCCCTGGACTCAGTGTGGCTGCCTTTCTGAGACACGGCACTGGTCTCTTAGGGTTTTAAATCTGAATCAAAAGGACATAAGTTTTCAAGTGCTGTTATCTGCACTTGATCTTCAATAATTAACTCACAGGGATAGAAAAATTATTTCTACCAGGTTAACTGATATAAAGCTGATAGGAGACTTTTAAAGCCATATAGCTGACTTCACAAAAGTCTCTTGCTTTCCTTGTTTAATGTCGTGTTCTCAAATGTGTGCACAACAGTCCTCTGTGTGGCAGAAACTATGCACTTAGTCACTTGATTGCTGTGTTTTTATTGAAAAACCTTTCTCATGTTTCTCTGAGCAGAATCATCTCTGAGGGTCACATGAAGCTCTGTGACTTGTGACACAGTCAGACACCACTCAGAGTCCCTTCGAGTGTCCATGCCTTTTCTCTGCATATGGACGTGTGTGAATAAACTTTCTGACTTAGGCATCGACTGCGTGGGGCATACTTTTATAAAAGCTGCAATTTTTAAATTGAGTGAAAATATTTCTAACCCAAAACATTTCTCGATTTGGTAAACAGAAGAAGGATGGGCCCAAAATGTACGGAAGGGCAGAAAGAGGAAGATACGGGGTACAGCACAGGCCCACAGCTTCACGGTGCGGGATGGAGCCTTCTCTACCCACACCTGTGTTAAGTCCTATGGCGCAGCTGCTTCAGAGCCCTGGACTGGCGCAGCCCTGGGCCAGCCTGACTGGTCACTGATATCCCTGCAGGTGCCCTCACCTCGACTCTAGCGTGCAGGGTGGACAGTGTCCACGGGCTATGGATTGCACCTTGCCAGCTGAAGAAGGGTCTCTGCACCGCCAACCCTGCCACCTCCCAGTGCAACGGATGTGGCATGTCAAATGCCCTGGTTGACAAAATTTCCTGAGATTGTGCAGCTTTCAAGATCCCAGATGCTGTCTGTATACTTCACATTGCGCCTGTAACCTCACAGCCGAAGTTTCTGACCCAGTGAGGGGTCCTCCTAGCTGGGGTCCACGCTTGCCTGAGAGTACCCTCACCCCGCCCTCTAGGCACTGTCCCCTCCTGTTCCTCCAGGTATCTTGAGCTGCATTATCAATAAAGGAATTCTACAGCCCATATATTTTGTCTTTGGAATTCTTCTAATCAAACCATAAATGCTCAAATAAATGTAAAAAAATACCAGACTCGATGCTCACTGATAGTAACTTCAATTATTAACCTAAATTTTATAAATGTTACCCAGCATACGTCAGAGACAGACTTTTCCGGAATGAAGCACAGTATAAAGTATCCACATGAAAGCTAAAAAACAAAAAGCAAAAAATGTTGCTCAATGGACAAAATAAGCAGTGCAGCCTGGCCTGGCAGCGCACTCCCTGGTCAGGGCTCTCAGGAGGCTGAGGAGGCAGGAGCGTTGCCTAGGGCTTAAGCACAGCTGAGCCACGCAGTGAGTCAAGGCCTAACTCATGAGATCTGACATCAGAAAATAAAATCTTTCCAAGTACATTATTTGTCTAAAGCTGCATTTTTAGTCTTTTTTTGCCACTAACACATATAACAATCAAAAATGGGTAATAATGATTTATTGTTCATTGCTATATCACCAAAGTCTAGCAAAGATCCTTGTTTATAGAAGGAAATAAAATATTCATTAAAAGGCCAAATGAGTCAGTAGATGAATAAATAAATGAATAAATTAAGCCACAAGATTGCAATTATCTCATCTGGAAATAACCTAAACTCAATTTTAAAACTCCATTATTTTTATAAAACCTGTTATAAATTTCCTTAGAGCCAATCCCTTGGTATTTCTATTTCAGGGGAAAAAAATCAAATAGCAGGGAAACAGTGTTAATTTAACAAAATTGGCACAAAATCTATATTACAAAACTTTGAAATAAAATTGAAAGTTCTAAATAAATGGAGAGCTATTCCATGTTCTTAGGTAGAAATACCCAGGATTGTCAAGACACTAGTCTTTCCTGCTTAGTGTCTAGATCTAAATCACACCTTCTCAAAATCCCAGTGGTTTGTTTTGTGGGTATCAGCAAATTGATTCTGAAGTTTACAGGAAGTGGGTAAAGATCTAGAACAGCCAAAGCAATTCAAACCAAAAGCAGATAAGTGACATTACAAAAGATTTATCATAAGGTTACAGTAATCCATTGTGGGGTTGGCAAAAGAGTAGACCAATAAATCAATACAGAAAAAAAGAACTCATAAACAGACCAACACACCTAGAGTCACTTGATCTTTGACAAAAGGGCAGCAAGAGTCATTCCATGGAGAAAGGCTAGTCTTTTCAATAAATGATGTAGTAACATTGGGCAAAAAAGTGAAGATGAAATGAAAAAATGAAATCTAAAATATACACCTTTCTCTAAAATGAGCTCAAAATGGCCCAACTATAAAACAATGGAATTTGGGGGCTGAGGATTTAGCTCAGTGGCATAAGCACCTGCCTGGCAAGCACAAGGTCATGAGTTCGATACCTGGTACCAAAAAAAAAGGAATTTCTAGAAGATAACATAAAATTAATTCTACATGATCTTTGAGGTTAGTAATGTTTTACATACAATAACAACATGTTTCATGAATAAAAAACTTAACAAGTTGAACTTTGTCAAATTAGAAATTTTGTACTATGAAACATTTCTAGGAGAAGGGAAAGAAATATCTCAGACTTCAATACAATATTTGCAAAACACTGATCTGACATGTGACTTATATCCCAAGTATTTGAAGACTTTTTATATTCAACAAGGGGTAAAAAACTAATTTAAAAATGAGCAAAAGATTTGAACACACACCTAAGCAAAGAAGACCTACAGATGATAAATAAATAGGCCTAAAAATGCCTATTATTATATATCTTTAAAGAACTGCAAAACCAATGATGAGATCATACTGCAAGGACTAAACCCAAGCACTGACAGTACAAAGTGATGAATAATCCCAGCAACGCAAAACTCCTCCTTCTTTGACAATAGCCTTGCAAAATGACACACCCATCTTACAATGAAGTTGGAAAGTTCCTTTAAAAACTTACTTCAATCTGACCTCATAATCCAGAAGTCAGGTCTCAAGTCTTTCTTCCCATGGCAGACAGCTGATGTTCACACCAAATCTTGTGAATCTTCTCCAGTTGCTTAAACTTGAAGCGCGCTTCCAGAGCAAGATGTTCTTCAATGTGTGAGACACAATAGACAAACTTAGGTACATCTGTGTGACCAAACAGTGTTCAACACTGACAGAAGTAAAGGCAGAAGGGAAAGCTCGGAGCAGAGCGCATTCCTACGGCACAGAGTCCTGGGTTTGATTCTCGGTACCATCAGAAAGACTGGTTTTAAAGAAATGAGCCATCAAGCTGTGGAAGTGAATGAAGGAACGTGAAGTGCATATTGTTGGGTGAAAACTGCTTGCCTGAAAAGCCCACATATCGCAGGATGCTAGTAATGTCACATCCCGGAAAAGCCAAGCGAGAGACTGCAAAGATCAGTGTATGCCCAGAGGTCAGAAGGAAGGAGAGAACTTTGAGTAGAAAAGAGCTCCTTCAGCCTGTGAAAGGGCAGCTACAAGGAAGCCAACAGCATTCCTACAGCACCCCAAACAGCAGAACTAACGTTCATGTCTAACCCCAGGAGAAGCAGAACAGCCGAAGCAATCCTGAGCACCGCAGGCGAAGAAGGAAGGCTCACAATCGCAGACTACAAAACAACAGTGAAGAAGGAAAAACACACTACTGGCACAAAAAAAAAATGTGTTGAGCAGTGGAACAGAATGGAGGATGCAGAAACAACCCCAGGCACTTCAGGCATCTGACCATTGGGTGCAGGGACCAAAAGCAGGTGCTGGAGAAGGATGCCCTCCTTAGCAAATGTGCCTGGGAAAGTTGGCTATCCTCACGCAGAAGAGAGTCTAGGCCCATATCTCTCATCCCATACTAAAATCAAATCACAATGCCTCAAGTCTTAGGTGTGAAAACAGAAACACTGAATCTGCAGGGAGGTTAAATAAGTAAAGCTATCTGAGACACCGGCAGAGGCAAGGGCCTTGTGAATAGATCCCTGTCACACATGAAATAGGGCCAGTGGTCAGCAAATGGGTTCACATCATATTAAAGAGCTCCTGCACAGCAAAGGAAACAACAAGCATAGTGAAGAGACAACACTAGAATGGGAAAGAGACTGCAGACAGAGGATGAGTATCTGACAGTGGGCTAATATCTAGAATATACGAAGAACTCAAAAAAATTAGAAACTCCCCAAATACCCAATGAAAATGACCAATTAAATGGGCACATCTCAAAAGAAGAAATGTAAATGCCTAATATGCACATGAAGGAGGAAGAGGAAAAGGAGGAGGCAGAGGATAGAGAGGTAGAGGATAGAGAGGGAGAGGATGGGGAAGGAGAGAATGGGGAGGAAAGGTGAAGAGGGAGAAGAAGAATCTTTACATTTTTGGCCATTAGAGAAAAGCAAATCAAAACAACCCTGAAATTCTGTCTCACTCCATGAAGAATGGCTGTCAACAAGAACTCAAAAAATTACAGATGATGGCATGGTGGTAGAAAACAGGGACCCTCTATGCTGTTGGTGGGAGTGTAAACTAGGACAACCACTATGGAAATCTGAATGGCGATTCCTCAGGAAACTAAAACCAGAAATTCCATTAGACCCAGCTGTGCCTCTTCTGGGTGTGGACATTACCTTACAGAGATAAAAGCACACCCATGTTCAAACCAGCGCAGCTCACACTAGTTCAGTCTTGGGTGTGGCTTCCGTGTCCATCAACAGATGACTGGATAAAGAAAATATGGATATGTATGCACACAGTGGAGTACTGCTCTACCATAAAGAAGAATAAATGTGAGTCATTTACAGCAAAATGAGTGCATCTTGAAACCAGAATGTTAATTTAAATAAATCAGACACAGAAAGTTAAATATTGCATGGGTTTCTAGAAACACAAAGTGCAAACAATTTAAAGAGCAAAAGGAAAACTGATAGGAAACATGGAGGCAGACCTTATGCAGAACAGAGGGGGCTCTGGGATGGGGGAGGGGGGGAGGGCACATGGGAGGGTTCAGACATGACGGGTATGTACCCGTTCCCACTATGAATGGATTTAGGGTGTATCACAAACATATAGGAAGGAAAGAAAGGAAAGGAAAACCTACGACCAACATCATAGTCAGCTTTGAAAGACTGAACACTTTACCCTAAGTTCTGGAAGAAGACTGCAGTGTTTGCACTCCATCTTCCTACTCAACCTGTTATAGCGGTTTTTCAAAATGTACCTGGATTAGAAAGGAAGAAGCACGACTATCTTTATCTACAGATGGCAAGACCATGTATGTAGAAAATCTGATAGAATCTACAAAAAAGCTACCAGAGCAACCTAACCAGCACAGTTAGTAACTCGCAATATCAGCATCCGTGCATGTAACTCAGTCAGAGGACTGTGTACATGGCAGCAAACAGACATTTACATAACAAACACTGTTCCGTGGAGCACTACCAAGCTACGTGGAACATTTCAGATAAATCAGAATGAATGTGCAAAACCTCTAATGAAACCCAGAAACATTGACTAGACAAGGAAAGGACCTGAAAATAAAGTGAAGCTCCTCTGTATCATCATGGTCAGAAGACTAAATAATATCAACATGTGAATTCTCCCCAATTTATCTGTAGACTCAATGCAATCTCAGTCAGAATTCAAACAGGTATCTGTTAGAAATTCGTAAGCTGATTTTGATACCCATGTAGATGTTCAAAGGACCAACCAAAAAAACCTCTAAAACAGAGAAAAATGTTACTAGATCTTAAGAGTTACTACAAAGTTACACAGTGAAAACAGGTATCAGCAACACTGTAAATAAATGGATGCAGTGGAGCAAAGAATCCAGAAATAGACCCACTAGGTAGGGACCAACTAACTTGCAAGACAGAGTCAATGACGATGGTCTCTTCAACAAGTGATTCTGGAACTAAGGATGTTCCTACACCAAAGAGTGCTTGTATAATGTGTTCCAAAATTGATGTAAATTGTATCATAGCCACAATTGATAAAAGCATTTGATTTCACAGGTTAGAGAAAGATATTTTAGCAATGACACAAAAGGTCCATTCCATGAAGGAAAAAATTATAAATAGAATCTCATGAAAACTAGAAATTTATGCATTTTAAAAGACACACTGAAAGAGTAAGTTTCATCTGATGTAAAATAAGATTAAATAAGATACTGTGTGTAACATTTTTAAAAATGCCTGGGATTTGGTTGCATCATAAATTTTAATTATTGCTCTTATTATTAGAGAAACTATGGGCTCTACTGCACCATTGAGACTAGAGAAATAATAAGAAAATGTATTTAGGGGCCATCAAAGCTTTAAGTAAGCTTACTTCCAATCACAGTAGCTATAATAACTCGCCCACCTACACATACCCTGGGAAGAGCTCTCCTGCCTAGAATAGCTCATTCTGTGGCATCTTAACAGATCAAGATTCCTTTGAAATGTCACAATGGTATTCTTGACATCAACCAGTGCTGTCTCAATTAGCAAAGTGCAATCAACTGATCCACATCACGATGAAGGAAATAAAGCCTGTCCACCCATTGCACGGGCAGCAGCGGAGCCCACCTGCGTCAAAGCCACGGCTCGGCGTAGCATCCGGTGCGGCTTCAGATGTCTCCTCCCCACTGCACTTGGGACACAGGCACCCCCAGGGCCTGGCTCCAGACTTTGCACATCTGGAACAGCAGGCGACCGTGTCCTGATCATCACCCCAGGGAGAAGAGGCAGGAAGGAGGTGGAGCCGCAGTGGGGAGAATCATCCCTGCACTGCAGTGTTTCCTTCGCTGCAGACAGCACCAGCAAGTCCTCAGCTGAGACTGCCTCCCCGTCACGAGAGGGTCCCTGCCAGTCACCTATCTCAGTCATGGTGAAACTTTTAGGCTTTTCACTGATAACATACAGCCCACTGCCGCACGCGTGCCACGGGTTCCACCCTGTCTCACTGACTGAGGAAAGAGGACACGCAGGCAGGTATGCCTGGAACAATCAGTTATTCACGTGGCATTCCCTGCCCAAGAGGAGGCTTCTCCAGACACCGAGTCCTTTGTCAGTAAGGCACAGGAACGGCCCAGAGAGGAAAGGGCGATTTGGCATTCTGAAGCCGGAACCAGGGTCCCGGCACCAACTGCCAAAGCTCTCAGTGGTGGTGACTGGGCGAAGACACTGGGCAAGGCAAGGGTGCAGCTGGCTAGCTGGATCCAGCAATGAAAACTCACCACAGAGAATTACAAGAGCAGCGGGTTGCCTTGTCATTGCAAACCTAGCCGTGCTGTTGAGAAAGAAAATGAAATGCTCGCAGCAGTGGCAAGCATTTTAAAACTGAGAGCAGAGAGCCAGCGGCCTGCGGGGTAGCACACAAGGCTGCCCTCTCTCACCTCGGGCTTCTGAGTGGTCAGGATAGCATGGGAAGCAGACTGAGCTCAGGGTGTGAATTTGAGCACTGAGCTTCAAAAGAGTGGGTAGACCAGGCAACAGCACCGCACTGGGCAGCGCCCAGAGGCTCACAGCTGGGAGGGAAACTTCCAGAGACTACCAGGTGCTCTGGCTCCTGAGCCTCAGAAGTGGCTGCCGAGCTCCCCCATGAGCACCTGCAGGCTCTGTGAGGGAGGGTGGGTGACGCAGCAGAGCCCCCCAGCCCTCTGCCTGTACCCCCTCTTAACAAGGCACATGGGGACATTAAGCCCCTGGGGGCCTGAGACCAGGAAGAGCACCACAGCCTTAGGAAGCCGCACCCTTGTGTGAAGAGCAAGAGGGAACAGGGTCTCAGCAGGCTGGCTCCAGGGGTCCAGAATGAAGCTGGCTTAAGACGGGCTGGCAGTGGGGAAGCTCTTCTGAGACGTGTTATTTCACAGAAGCCAGGACCTGAGGAGCTGATGCCCGCAACACGGAGAAACCAGAGAGAAGCCTGTGTAGTTGAACCGCATGACAGAGGGCAGGAGGGAAGAAACCAGGTCTCGCCCTGAGAAGCCTCTGGGGAAGGTGCCACACACTCAGGATGCCTGCTGGGTGGGTCTGATCTGCAGGCAGACACAGAGCCCCAAGGAGGGCGCAGTGCGAAGCATCCCAGGTGAAAGGCAGACCAGGGCTGAGGGAGAGAACTGCACCGAACCCCACTCGCAGTGCGCAGCGGTTCCCAAGTCACCCTGTGATGCTAGCAGCCAGCCACAGTTGCACCCCAGAGGCCTGACACACAGGACGTGTGTGATGGGTTCACAGCTTCCTCCCAAGCCTCCAGGGAACCAGCGAATTCCCCGATGCTACTGCTCAGCTCGCACAACGGCAGACAGCTGTGAGGCTGAGGCTGGCCACTGAGTCTCCAGACCTAAAACAATCTTCAGGCCTCAGACCCGTGCCTGACCTGGAGCCCTCCGCTCCCTCCCAGGAGGGAAGGACCCAGCGGGTTTACCTGACCGAGTAACCCCGGTCCTCGCTCACAGGCACTGAGGGACACGTTAGCAGGTAACCGCACCAGGAAGAGTAAGCACTCGTGCATTCTAGGAAGCGCTGGAACCAGACAGTGATGCCAGGGAGAGCAGTGCCTCTTGCTTTTGCTTCAGTAAATGTAAAGCACAATTCCATTCTGAGTGGGGTTGAGGGACGAGGGCCACAAGTTTTCTTTAACCGTCACAGTCTTCTAAGTCTGTCATCTGATACTTTCTACTCTCTCCCTCTTGAAACCAAAATAGCATAATTCAGAAAACACCATTTGACCATCAAATAGTTTATTGTATGCCTTGGCATTTTAACATGCAAATGTCTTGATACAGTCTTTGTGCATTTTGTACATTTCCTGTATATTTTGTAGTGCTTTCTGCCACTGTTGTATTCTGGATAATCTATAAGTAATATATTCCTGTTCCCTTTTCCTATTTTATGTCCTGTCTAGAGGCCTTCTTGTCTTGATCTGTTTTATTTTTATGAGCACCTTGGTTTATTTCCAGGATATTCATTTTGTTCTCTCTTATAGTGATCTTTTCTTATTTCATTTTCGCCTGATATTTAAAAATGTAATTTCTTCAGTTATGTCTTTTAATGAGCCAAACATCTAATCCTAAATTGAATTAGAGTTCTATAGAGTTTTGTTATTTAAAGCAAATTATTTTCTGTTGGTTGTCGCTTTAGTTTCTCCTATGCTGCTGCTTCAGAGCTCCTCCTATATTAACACACCAACATAAGGCATCTATTTTAACATCATTGGATTCTTAGTCTTCATTAATTTTAAATTAGAGGGCTTTTTCTTCTTTTTTATACTCCTACCTCCCTTCCTGAACACTCTGACTCTTCCCATCTATCAGTTTTGAAATTATCTACTGCTCCTCACCTCCTAGATTCCAGGTTTAAAAATGCGTTGAAGCAGGGATTCAGAGTGCCTTCTACAAAGCCAGGAGACCGTGCACACACAGCGGTGAAGCCTCGTCCTTTGACAATAGTGTACAAAGACGCTGCCTCTCCAATAGATCACATTTGCTACAAGTCTGCAAGCCCAGACAGCATCGATAGGATATCAGCTTGCTGCATTTTCTCTGTTGGGGAAGGGTAACGGTGTCACCAGGCAAGGCAGGTTGTTCCGGTCCCAAAAGCCACAGTGAGACGAACCCCTAGACCATTGGCCCCTCAGGCCTGGAGCCAAGCTGGTGTCTCAGATCTACCCACACAGCCTGCATCACTTTTGTGGTTTTTACATATCAAAAATGCCTTATTTTATTCTCACCAGTACTAATTTCTGCAAAAGATAGATTGCCATGTGTCAATGTGATGCTTCTATGAATTTTAAATAAAAATCCTTTCAATCCCAGGAAGTCAGCAGTTTAGAGAGACAAGTGTTTCATTTCAACAGGGTGCGCGCTTTGGGTCGTGTCTCAAGACCACAGTAAGGAAAATTAGGCAGCATCTCTCCCAGAGAAAGCGCACACAGACCCGGAGGATGCGTCGTCTGGGGAAAAGCTGTGCGCCGAACTCCTTACCTTAGAAATGAGCTGGCTGCAGCAGGATTGTTAAAGGGCAACTAGGTGTGTAAGTCAAGTGCAGCCTGACCTGGGCAGCAGTGCAGTATCAGTCCCTGAGACTACACAGAGGAGCAGGAGGAAGGAAGGAAGTAGAAAGGAGGCAGGCATGGACAGGGAGAGGAAGGGGAAAGATGGACGAGAGGAGGAGAGGCAGAGGAAATGGGTGAAAGACAGAAAGGGAACTTAGCAACCAAGCAAAACTCCCTGAGTCTAAAGATTATGAGCTATAAATGCAAGACCACGTAGAAAACTGTAGCACGGTCCTCCTGAGCCTGTGCCGTGCACTCAAACAGCAGCCCAGCCGAGCACCTCGCCCGCTGAGGTCCTCGGCTAAGGCTCTCCTGTCACACCCCAGGCAGCACCTCACCCATGCACTCCTAGCTCTGCACATTTCAGCCATGAAAGTTCGGACCAGTTTTGCTGAGATTCACACTTTGGTATCTCTGATCTAAGAGGTTTGTGAGAACATATAAACCTTTGGATACTGATGCAAGTGCCCTCGAGAGCTTCTGGCGTTGTCTGCTACTTAATTAGACTTCCACACAGGACAGGGATGGCGAGCTGACACGCTGTCTTCGGCAGGTGCCTGAGCCACATGTGCCAAGAGCACACACTTGCCCATCATGTCGGCTAGGCCTCATTTTTACACCATGTCAAAAGCCTCCCAAGATTACCTCGAGAATTCACAGTGACAACAAGGAGAATGTCAGCACCCAGCAGCCCTCGGTTCAGTAGCTTTTGCATATGCTTTCCCACCAACGTCCTCTCTTTTGCTGTTCTATCTAATTCCTCCTGATGACCCTAATTGGATTTAGAGCAAAACAAAGGGCAGTGATGTCCAAAACCTCCGGGGCACTGGATGACGCCCGGCCACCCAGGGTCAGATAGTAATTGTCCACCTCAGGGGATACTTTGATACAGCACCATGTCGAGGGTATCAGCAGCTGATGTGGTGGGAAAAGAAGGAAAAGGAGAAAACTATCTCTGAGGAGATGGAGCTTTTAAAGGAAAACTAAGGCTAATGTTAAATCGCATCCATTGCAGCTCTGCTCCAGGGCAGTCTGTGTAACGCCTCCCAGGAGAGCGCTGGCAGGACTCGGAAGGTAGGAAGGACATCAGGCCAGCAGGGGCCCTGCTCATTTAGACTCGCAGTGGCGTCTGTCGTTAAAGTCACCAGGATCCTCGGTAGGCAAGGTCTGCACCGTGTTGCTAGAAGAGAATTAGGTGAGAGCTGCACTAAAGGCGACTTGAACTTACAGGGACGTTCTTACTTGGTGTACCCACAAAGGAGACAGGAGAGAGAACCAATGCTGCGAAGGCAGAAAATCCAGTTTTTGTCACTAGCGATGTTACCAGTCCCCTCGTCCTCACAGGCAGAGTAAATAGCAACAGAGACAGCCTTCACTGAGTGCAGACAATAAAAGCAGGAAACACACAGCATGGTGCTTAGCGCCGAGGTGATCAGGAAGTAATAGTTTCCTCCAGCAGCAGTGGTAAAGTTTATACGTCAAATTCGTGAAACCACGAATACTTCCATATAAGCAGACAGCCAGAGTTTCCCGCTAAGGATGAAAGCCCCTGTGGCCATTCTCAGCAGTGTGTGTCCTGGTCCTTGGTGCTTCCCAGGAGCGCTGATGGCATCTCGCCTGTGGGCATCTACCTTAAACCACTCAGTCTATCTTCACGGGAAACCCAGCACCCTCTCTAAAATGTTGGTGAATTCCCAAAGGCCCTCGCTGCTGGCTGTGTCTGACTCCTAGTTCATGACCCAAGGCCCTCCCACTTTCCACAGCATCTTCTCATTTGCTGATGCCTCCCCCTCCTCCTCCTCCTCCTGTTCCTCGGAAACCAAACACCAGATGCATTCCTGCCCTGCATTAACTCCATGAAACCATTGTAGAAGCCACAGAAGTTGCAGGGATGGGAAAACTCAGCATGGAAGAACAGATGCCCCTGCATGTTGGTTAACTTTATGTCAGTTTCATTGGATTAAAGCCCACCCCCAAATCTGAAAAAGCATTTCCGTGTGTCTACCAGAGCATGCTCCTGTGTGAGATTGTGTGGATGGTAGACTCAGGTAAGCCACGACCCTGTGGGATGGGTGAGCACCATCCCAGCCACTGGACACGTGAGCAGAGCAAGAGGAGGAGGAAGGACCATGTGCCTAGAGCATCTCATCTTCTGCGCCTGGGCCAGTACTCACTTGGCCACAATGGTTCCCAGCCCTCGAGACAGCGGTGTTGCTCCACGGGCCCCTCTGTGTCTCCAGCTAGCAGGCTGCAGCTCAGAAGCCTTCTGAGTTTCCACAGCCGTGTGGAAACTGTCTCACGGATACTCCCTGAGACGTGTGAAACGACCTCAGGGAAACCTCAGTTCATGCTTGTCTGTCTGTCTGTCTGTCTACCTGCCTGTCTGTGGCTGAAACTTACATGTTCTACACATTTTGAAACCTCTGACTTGCACCTCATTCTTACACTCCCCTTTGGCCATGCAGAGTTGGGAATTTCTTACCAGACATCCTTCTTATCGAAGTCCAACCTGTATCTCTACTGCTCAGCCTCTGCTTCTTTTAGACCTCTGCATTATCCTCTGTTGCTTTCCCCACCACTAAATTTGTGTTTATTTCTTAGTGTTCAGATATCTTTCCTACATTTTTCTCCACAGATGAGAAAATGTTTCTCTAGGAGCTGACCTTCACAGAGTATATGCAATTCCTTTACTAGGAAGAATTTTGACGCCAAGTATTATATTTTTATGTCACCTTAATACTACTAAATACACTTACTAAATGATAATTCTTTTCTAAATAAATATTGAAAATATGGTGTTCATTATACTTTTGTACAGACATTGCTCTCTACATTTTAAAATTATATGGCTAAAGCCCTTTTAGCCTTCATAGATTAATTGATCTTTGGCATTTTATTTCACATTCTATCCGGAGTCTGTGTATAGATAAAATCTGATTTATGGCCCAAATCAATCTTTCTATCTGAGAACATCTAGCAGTAGTTATTTCCAACAGTTTCAGCTCCCAACTAAACTAGGACCTTAGTGAAGGCAGTGATTTTCATTCTATTTGCTGTGGGATCAGGGCTGCAGGAAGACCAGTGGCTGGCCCTGGCCAGCGTGGCCCCTCCTGTGGGCTGCAGTGTTACCAGCCTTCAGCTGGACAGATGACACTGTGGCCCTGATAAGGAAGGAACAGAGTGCCTATGAACACATAATTCTTCTGGTGGATTCTGGGTTCTGCTCTATAACCCCAACGCCTACATAAGCAGGACCTTGGGTATTAGGCAAGGTGAAGGGGTGACTTTGGGACCACAGCTGCCCATCAGCCACCTAGTACTCTGCCAAGAACCCCTAAACACTCAGTCACTCACCAACCTGGCCTTGTCCAAGCCATTCTTTGGTCTTTCTGTACCTCCCCAGTTCATAGGCAGGTGACTTATGTATCCATGAGAAATTCACAGAAGAAGGGCTCTCAGAGGCTGGGGAAAGAGCCACTGGTCTTCTGAAAGGCCAGGCATAGAACCAGCATCAAACCACTTCCATCATAAAGGTCACAGCCAGCCCAGACCCAAGGGAGAGAACCATCTTCCACCTCCACATGGAGCAGCTAGAAGTTAGGATCCACTGTCCCTCAGTAGCCCATGCTGGGCATGGAGGTCTTACCAGGAATGGAGTTGTATGCAAAACCAAAATGTTCATCATCTCATTTAAAGTCCCTAACAATTCACAGAGCCAGGGGCTGTCACAAAGGAGACTAAGTTTGGGGTGGGAGTTAATCCTATATTCTGACTACAGAGCTCAGGATCTTTGTCCCTATGATACATAAGCTAGGATTTAGATCACCAAGATCCTTCTAGAAGACTCAACACCATTCATCCCCCTGGGCCTAGCCAGTGGATGCATTTACACCTTATAGAAGAATTCATATGCCTGTGTTTGCCAAGATAGCATGAAATTGTAATTTAATCTGCGATGATTCTCATTTAGTCCATTACCAACTGATTATATAAACCCATCCATAGGACTGGAAATTCCTATTTAGTCATTGTTGCTTTTGAAGGACTGTGAACTACCTCTCCATATTTTTGTTAGTGTCATGGTTTATGTCGGTGGCCCCCAGGCCTCATGTATTTGCATTGTACATTTGTGACTGGTTCATTGTCTAGTGCTTGGATTGATGGTATCAGTACTACACCCTCCTAGGGGGTGGAGCCAGGATGTGATGTAATGACAGGAAGAAGGTGTGTCTATCTCTCTTGCCGGTTTCCGCCTTGCTGTTCGCAGCTGCCATGAACTGCGGCCCCACCATGCTACCCTGCCTTGGAGCCAACTGAGTATGGACTGAAACCTCCAAAAACTGTAAAAAATAAACCTTTCCTTTTCCAACTTTGGGCATCGGGTATTTTGTCTCAGCGATGAGTAAAAAGTAACTAAGACAGTTAGCTTGTAAATTTTACATACAATTTGACAATATTTGATATTGAATATTATCAAGGGTTATTGCATCAAAGAGAACATTATTAAGGGGACTAACTTAAATCTGCTTACCTGGGAAGGCATGTAGGGTGTTTTTCTGAAGCTTACATCATCTCTTTACTGACAAACACATTAAAGTAACACACCTGCAACTTAATCCAATCTCCCCAGGCTTAAGTTTATCTGAGGCTATATTTGTTCATAACTGACAAACTAATAAAATGTAAAAGCAGTACAGCTACTTTGCATTCATTCTCATAAGAAACTTCCAGAGTAATGTAGAATAAATTGTGAATGGTACAGAAATAGCGTTATTTTTGGCAGGACCATTCTTGATATTGAAACACAAATTTTTTTTACTAATTGAAAATAGCATTTTTCTTATTTTATCAAGAAATCATAACAAAGAAGACACCTTTTGAAATGAATAATTAAAAGAGATTAAAACAAAATTTGTTGTGTAAAGCATGCTACACCTAACATTGTCCATGGTTCAAAATCATCCCTAAAATATACAAATCACAACCAAACAGTTCCTCTTAAGGAAATTTTACAGGCTTTCGGGTTTTTTTTAACTTTTCCTTTTTCTCTAGAAACTGCTTGACAAATTGTTAGTTTTCAAAATCTGTGAAACTTGACATTCTGAATCTCACATCTCCAGCAATTTATTTTCTTTTCATTCTATAGCTTGTCACACTGCAAGGAATGCAGTATGATTTGAATGTTGTCATAGATTGGTCTTAAATTTCACTCCCAAGTGAATTTGCTTAAGAAGAAAGTTATTCATCTTCCATCATCGAGTCTACAACACACCTCCCTGCCCGTTTCAGTACACTGTGTTTTAGGAAGCAGAGCTAGCATTTCAATTTCCTGAGTGACTAAGAAGAACGCAGTGGTGGATGAAACTCAAATGAGAATGTTGTTTTGCAGTTTAAAATTAAAAACAAAATGATAATTCATTATTACCAGTCTCTCTTATTTCTTTTTCCTGCTTTCCAACCCTTCTTAGGGGCTAAAGAGAATGGAATGGGGCCCAGGGTACTGATGCCAGCCCAAGCACAGTCGTATAAATGGGGTAAGGATCTGCAGTGCCGGGTTCCTTTCCTGGCCTGCACCTAGCAAACAGGAGTGCCCTGAGCTCATGCTCACCCACAGCCTCCAGTGCCTGTGCTCCCAGGAGGAGAAGCACAGTGACGTCTTCCAACATGCTGCAAAACTCTGCATTAAAATCCACAGTGTTGGAGGAGAGAGTACTAGAAATCTAGTAAAATTGGTTGCCTGTTATTTGAGGATTTTGAGAATCTACAAATCTTAGTAAGGCTTCAGAATGAAGAAAACTTTCGTTCTAGAGATTAAAATTAGCATCAAGAATAGCTGCAAACTTTAAAATGAGTTTTATTTAAAATGAAGTTATGATTCTGTATCTATTCTCCATAATCAAGATTGTCACTGAATAACAATAAGTACTTTCTAAAAACAACACCTAAAATGTGGTTTTAAACCTCAGATTTGGGGCTTATTTTTGTTGGTGGTGCCGAGCTCAAATTTGAAGCCATCTACAAGTCATATCTGAATCATCCTATATAAGCTCATGTGGAAAACAATGACTAACGTTGATAAACACACATTTAAATAAAAAACAAACTCCCTTTGTGAGGAAGAAACAGGGGCCTTCTTCTTAATCAGTTTATTTAAATACAAAAAAATAGACACTATAGCATTACACAGCGAGACAGGGCCTCTTTTTCAGCAGGAAGATACAAGTTTCTTTTTCTGAAAGACCAAAAGAAATTGTAATTTAGTGCAAGAAAATGTGCAGAGCGCACTATTGATCTACCCATCCATGAGGATCGATGTGTAGCGGGCCACTCAGGAACAAGGAATTCTTTCCATGCTAAGTTAAACTTAGAGGAGAAAATGATGAGGAGACAGTAAAGTGGGAAAGAGAGAACCGCTGCTGCTTCGCCCTTGAATTGGTCTCCACTGCTGAGACTGAGATGCTGGCCAAGGTGACCGGCAGGTGGCACAGCGCTCGTGGTGGGGTTGACAGATGTGTGAGGGGAGGGGTATTCCACAGCTGTCATTAGCTTCTTCATTCATGCGTTAAAGGGACACTTGAGGGTGTCTAGTGTATTTACCACGCAGAATAACAACATGAGTCCTTAGGAAATACAACTGCGTTTCTGCTGAGCCCTTAGACAGTTAGTCTAAGCTTCCAATCATCAACCAACACAGTTTCCTTAGAAACATTCAAGGACATTATGGTAAAATTTCTAACTGATCAATAACTGTTTCTGATTGTTTATTCAATTTTCAAACTGATGTAAATGTTTTAACTTCACATACTGAGAAGTTATCATATGCCATTTTTATTATTCCTCCAAAAGGATTAAAGTTTTTTATCCAAAAATGGAGATCAATAGAGTCAAATAATATTTGGGTGTGAAGGTTTAACTAATGAATTCAAGAAATAAACACAGCAAAACTGTTCCAATGCTAGACAATAGTCCTATCAACTATTCAGTTTAAATGTATGATGACTCCTCAATCTCTGTGTATCTTCGACTCAGGGTATGAAAGTATCTTGTTCTCTCAAGGTCTTTACTTAAAATTATAAATATATTCTCCAAATTTAGAAGATAGAAATGCTAAAACATAACTAAGTATTTGAAGTCACATTTCAAAGTTTAAAAATTTTAAAAAAAATATCCTCAGTCCTCAAAATATCCAACCATATATTAGTATTTGGTAGTAATCTTATAAAAAAAAAAAACCTTGGAATCTGAACTTGGCAAAAACATAGCCAAATTATAAGCAAAGTGTGTACCAATAATGCACTGTGTGATTTCAAAAATGTACTTTAAATTGCATGAAATCACATACTTTCCAATAATGTAAATGGGATATATTTATAAATTTTCTTAAGAAAAACTACTAGTGGATATCATGTACACAGGAGGTAATAGTACTGAAAAGAAACCTACCTCGTGTCTTCACGACAAGATGTCCAGGCATCTCTGGATCATTGTGATGATTAATGTATGCAGATAGGCTGCTGAGTGTTCCATGCTTCTAAATTGGAGGGGGTCCACACACAGAGTCTGACCTGTGGAGCCTGGGCCCCCTCTCGTCTCAGTGAGCTGACCCTGAATGTCTTGTGAAACAGGGAAACAGGTGTGAGGAAACTCTCATCACAGGAAGGTTTCTCACAGTATAGGTCTAAAAACTTGACCCTTGCAGTTTGATCAAGCAATGCATCAGTGATGACAGATAAAATGTGAAGCCCAAAAAGAAGGGAGTGGAGGTGGAATTCATCTAATTTATGTTACAAAGCCAATAGCTGCAAGAAGTTGAAGACTACAAATATTCAAAGGAATCTTATTCCAAGACCTTCATAAATATCTGGCTTCCAACAAATGTACATGCCTCAACACATGACAAAAAACAATGGTTCTCCATCAGTCCAATCCAGTTCAACTGAACGCTCAATGAGGTGTCCCTTGGGATAGATGGGGAAGAATTTTTTTCAACCATTGTGTTCATTGCTCCAACATGACAGTCCTAGAAACTGTCACAGTACTTAGGGAATGATGCATTGGGAAGTTGTGGGACTGGTGCTTGGGGAGAGCTCACCCCTGGTGAGAGCCTCAGTCTGGCTTGGCCACTGTTTAGCACAACAGTTTCCACCAGATCAGGGCAGGGCAAAACCAAGCTGCCCCTGAAATAAAGACACACACCAAACTGGGGTGGCACCTAATAAAACTAGCCCAGCAAATGAAAGTATGAAAGGCATCTAGCAGGATTCACAATAATCACTCCAGTTAGGAGCATTAAAATGCTTGGCAATTAGTAATCACTTTTGTAAGTGCTTGAGAATCATTGCTGCCATGGTACCACCTCCGAAGCACACTTTATCACTGCTTTATGCTGCACGCACTTTTGTTCTTCTTATGTTTCGCTAGGTTTTACTAGCTTAAAACTTATTTCCTTCTGCACACATATTTCTTTTTGGCAAGGTTTAGTTTGCCCGTAGAAAAGTTTCATGTGAAGCATTGTTCATTCCATGGGCAAGACTAAGGTTACTTTTTTCTAGAATTTCATGTGTATATCTACAGGACAAAATAAGAAAGTTCCTCTCACCTTCTTTATGACCCTCATACACAATCAGTAAAAATAAAAATAAAATACTAGCTACTGTTACTGTCTTTGGTTTAAGAGAACGAAGTGAGCTATATGTGCATAACACAATCACCACTGTTATTTTGGTATATAAGTAAGAACTTTGTTCAAAACTTTACTGGCCAAGAAGGAAGAAACAGTTACTCTTTGGGGGACAATAGGGAGTCTCATTTGGATTTTTTTGTAAACCAATTTTTACTTGTAAAGCTAAAATAACTTCACATAGAAAATAGCTTTCTACAATACTTTAATTTGAATCATATAGTACTTTATATTGCCTGGATTCATTAGAGCAAGTTAATAAAAGCAGAGATGCTTAAGTTTAGTGAATAAATTTCTTATGATCAAATTGTTCATAAACAAAAAGGTTTATAGTAACTCAATCATTTAAGATCAATAACCCCAAAACAACTAGCCTTTTCTAATGAATGTTTATAGCCTTAGGATTATAGAACAAAACTCATTCAAAATTTGAAAAACATTTAATACTATGACAACGTTCTATACCTCTAGTAAGTAAATATTCTTCATAAAATTTTGACTTAATCGTGCTTTAGAGTAAGAACTGATTTAACTTAAATTTTATGGTTGTCAACTTAGATGTGCACACCTTCCTAGCCACAAAATGACTGCCTAAGGGCTAAACCAGAATCTGCTACCCACCTACCACGTAGACTTTTCATTCATGGAGAGTCTTACTTTCTCTTAGCAACTACGATTTTGGCTGAGACTGGATTTAAGATATTGGAAACTGTCAGGCAGAATCGGAATGACACAGATTTTTCAATGTTTTAGAAACATAAGTCAACCTTGCCTCCCCTAAAGGTACAGAGAGCATGGCCGAAGAGTTGAGAGGTTCTGGTTGTGCCGGGGCTTGGTGGATGCAACAACCTCCTCCTCAGCATCTAAAAACCTGATGGACCAAGCAACCCCTAAATTATTCTCAGGCTGTGTCTTGGGACTCTAGAACTAAATGGAAATTCAATCAGAAAAACCCTCTGAAAGTAGGAAAATAGAAAATAAAGAAGTGAAGACATGCATAAGGACACAGATTTGAAAAGTGAGTTTACAGAAAATGCACAGGTCCAGGAACAGGTAAAAGTGACGGAGGCAGCATTGGCTGCACTGCAGAAAGCAGACATAAGGCGTTGGAGACCAGCAGATCTATGGTGACTCCAGTGTTTGCATTTGCTCTGAGCCTTTGGGCCCAGCACTAAAAGTGCAAAACAAAAAGCAGGAGTTCATCTGAGTAACAGCCTCTCAGATCCTGGAGGGTGAAACTCGCAGCTCTTCCCTAAGCCTGGCCATTTCTCATCTCACATTACTACTTCTTCCCTGAAACTTCAGGTGGCAGAGATTCTTGATCTTTCATTATTCTAGTCACTTTCTTTTCATGCTATAACAATTTATTTGTGTGCTTGATTTTTTAATAATGCATGGGCTCAAAAATCCCAACTCTGCAGATTTTGACTGGCTGGTACAGAATATATTGGAACAATCTTATGTTAGTGGATTTGTATTAGTGCATTTCAGGCAAGATTACCCTATTTTAAATTAATGTGTAGAAAATGATATACCAAGCAAATAAAAACCCTAAAGCAGATAGAACTAGCTAAAATCATATCCAGCAAAACAGACTTTAAGCCAAAATTAGAAGACACTACATATTGATAAATGATCCACAAAGAACATACAACAATGGAACTTCCTTTAAAATAGATCATGTCTTAGACCATAAAGCCAGTATTAACAAATGACCAAGAAAGAGAAAGAACTTCTTCCATCTGATCAGGGCATAATGAGATAAAATGAGTAGAAAACAGAAACTATGAAAAATAAAAATAAAAACAAATGGAAATGGAATGATACATTTGAATGATCAGAGGGACATGAAAGAAATCTGGAGGGATATTTAAAATTCCTAGAATCAAATGAAAATGGAAGAACAACATATCAGAATCTTTGGGATACAGCAAAAGCAATTCTAAGAGGGCAATTTGTATCTATGAGTGTCTACATTAACAAAGAGATCCAAAATGAATATACTAGCAGTATATCTTTTAAGGTCTTAGAAAATCAACAAACTTAAAACCAATAGAAGGAGAGAAGCAATAAATATCAGAGCCAAAGATCATGTAATAGAGACAAAATCACAATACAAAAGATCAATGATGCAGATTTTATTCATTGAAAAACTAAACAACATTGATAAATTCCATGACAACCTAACCAAGTGAACCAAATTCTTAAAAGTAAGAGATATGTGTACAAAAGGGTCTATTACAACAGACACTATGGAAGCCTAGAGAATCTTTAGGAATTAGTTTGGAAACATTTCAGTAAATTAGTAAATCTACCAATTAAATTACAAGATATATGACCCACAAAAATTGAATGAAGAGAATATAACAAAAAGTAAATCAATTAATAACAAGCAATTAATTTGAAGAAGCAGTAAAATCATCGAAGAAAGCACAAGACTGGGTGGTTTCACTACTGAATTTAAAAACATTTAGAGCACAGCATACACAATTGCTTCTCATATTATAGTATGACTTGGAAAGGGAAAGAATGCTTCCAGACTCAGTCTATGACCCTGCCATTACCCTGTGCCTAAATAGATATAGACCCAACAAAAGCAAATAATAGGCCAATGACCTTGAAAAACATAGTTATAAAGTATCTTCCATATAACACTTGCAAACTGAATTGAACAACACATTAAAAAGATCATAAGCCATGGTCAAGTTAATGTCATTCCAGAGATGCAAGGATGGTTCAAACTTTGCAAATTAATAAACATAATACATCACACAGATTCAAGGACAAAATCACTGATCCTCCCAAGACGTGTAGGATATGATGCTGACGACATCCAGGATTCCTTTATGATAGAACCTCTGAAGGAACTAGGTGCAGATTGCTGTGTGACACAGCCATAGCCAACATCATACTGAATGAGAAAAAGCTGAAAACATTTTTCCTAAAATTAGAAATGATGTAATGATACTCTCTCTTTACACCAATATATTTCCTCAGATATAAACTGGAGAAATTACAAAAGAAAAGAAAGAGATACTAATAGGAAAAGAAGAACTCAGATATCCTCATTTGAGGATGCTGGTTTCATACTTAGAAGAGTGTACAAATTATAACAGAAGACAATTAAATATCCTAAACATATTCCTAACAAAATCACCATACAAAATTTGTTAGCTTTCCTATGCATTAATAATGAACTCAATATGAAATCAGAAAGATAATCCCATTCTCAGTAGACTCAAAAAGTATATATTCCTAGAAATAAATGTAGACAAAGTAGTAAAATACTCTACAAAGAAAATGATGAAACACTGAAGAAACTGAAGACTCTAGAAGGTGGAAAAAACTTCCATGTTCATAACAGCAGAAGTCATGTTGTTAAAATGGCCGTATTACTGAAAGTGATCCACAGATTCAACCCAATACCAATCCAAATAGCAATGACATTCTTCCCTGAAGTAGCAAAGGTCCTAAAATTCACATGGAAATACAAAAGGCCTCACTTTTGCAAAAAGTACTCCTCAGGAAAAAGAGCATCACAATTCCTGATTTCCGAATATAAACACAAAGTAACAAAGCAGCACCATCTTTGCATAAGAACAGACACATAGGCCAGTAGAATAAAGAGAAAACACAGACACAGACCACAGGGATACAGCAGTCTGATCTTTGGCAAAGGTGCCAAAAATTGTTGGAGAAAGTAAAACCTCTAATGAAAGGTGCTAGAAGAACTTATCATGAAGCGTCCCAGTCAAGTGTTTTGGGGTAGATGACCAAGTTGTCAGTGGCAGATTTAAAGCTAAATTGAGGGCACTACAGTAATACATCACTGACTCAGTACAATTGTCTTACATGTTTATTTATATGTTCTTTGACCTATTTGTCTGGTTTCCAATCTGTATATGGTAATTAACTTCATAAGGTTCTATAATCTATAAGCTAAACAAATGATGCTGGAAACATAAAAAGGAGTTGGGTGAGGGAATTGAACTGTTATGCATGTGTGCCAGCTCCTACCGCAGATGTGATCATTATGTGCAACAACTATGCACTAATGAAAGTCACTCACTCAATTCAATAAATATATGAACTGCACAGATGTTATCCACACCCTACTGCATCATTCCTTCAAATTTTTATGAAATATAAAAAAATAAAATGTAACTGAATAGTGAATACCTTATTATTGGTACATAAATGTTAAAACTTCTTTCTCCTTCACATACACATGGCTCATTTTTCCAAATGCCTGTCACTGACCCTTTTTAATAAATATGACCCTCATGATCCCATTATCCATTTGGATTTTTAAAGTAACCAAAAAGAACATGATCTTTCACCTTTCCAAGGTCATCAGATGACTACTATGAGCTGAAAGAGCGAAAAAGTCATACAGCTCAAAATAAAACTTGGGGCTCTAAATTCAGGACCAGGTTTAAATGTTGGAATTTTTTTCTTTAGTTCTGATGATTAACTGATTTTACACCAGGAAATTAAAATTAAAGCATTTTATATCTCTCAACAAAAGCGCCTAATTAAAAACTAATCCTGCCTGGATTATTTTGTGGTTCTGTAGTCAGGTCCACACAGGCCATGCAAGCATCCCGGTGCAGGAAGAAGTCCCGAGGCCAAGCCTCAGGATCCTGCTACCAGCAGTGTGGCCGGCCAGGGGATCCCACAGCCAAAACCCTCTTGGTATCCTTGAGAGCAAGTTGTTTTTACCTGAGCCATTCGGGAAGTTCTTCTTCCATTCTTGTTTTAAAATATTATTCTTCGAACTCTACCTGGGTGATAGGACTTTCATTATTTTGACACTGCCTCTGAAAGTTTCCTTAAATTTGTCTTTATTAGCACAGACAATTCAAATTTCATTTGCACAGTCTGAACTCATAGGCTTCCCCCTCACTTTCCCTCCTCCTGGTCCTGTTGGGTACAGAACCGACTCCCCTTAATCCAGCACATCACCTCTTGCTTAGCATCCGCGGTGCCACACCTGAGCTCGTCTCCTTACTGCCAGAACCCTGTTACTCATGCCGTTCTCTTAACACTTTAATGACTTCTAAATTCCAGCTGCCATCTCCCAAGTATCCATCCAGATCTTGGCTCGCTCTCCAGGTTCGCCATGCTGCCTCGGTTTTCCTCACACTGAGCTGTTTCAACTCCACAAACTCAAGACATCTTCAGTCACCCTGCCTGGCTTCCCCTCGTGTCTGCTCCCTCATCTCCCTACCTCCCTCCACACCCAGTTAGCATCCACTCTTCAGGACGCAGCTCAGGAACCATTTCCCATGGAAGCAAAACAAAGCACAACTCTAATTTCTTCTTTCTTAGAACTCTAACTTCTTCCATTCATATGCAATAAAGTCTTTAACAATTTCATTACTCGTTTACAGTTCGTTTTTAAAATTCTCTTTACTCGTGTCTACTTCTGTTTTTCTGTGGATCTGCTCCAATGGCTCCTGCACCTGGAAGAAGCACCCAGCACAGATGAACGGATGGTTGACCCACAGCTGAGCTCCACCAAAAGACTGCTCCAGGCAAGGGTGCCAACCCAGCTGAGGCCTGGCAAGGAATCAGGGAGCACGTGCGAATCAGCACAAACTCCGATAGGATGAAGCTCCAACCGTGGGCTCCAGGGACTGCTAGGAAATTGGCTTCATCCTTTCTGGGTCTTTGAAACTGCTGGGAGGCTGAGTGCAGTGCAGGTAATCTCTCTCTACCTCCTCATTTTCTGTGGACTACAAACGGATTTGTAGAGAATGGCTGGACTCATACCAAGCAATACTCAGTAGAGAAAAGCGCACTGCTGTGCCCTACATAGCTCACAGAGCCGAGTTCTCTGTGTGGCAGTTCCAGTTGGCCAGGAACTGACGAGAGCCCAGTCAGTGGTCCTGGCGAGCAGAGCGCCGTCCCTGCTGTGAGCCGAGTTCTCTCACACTGTCCTCACGGCACCACCTCTGAGCTGGGATCTCCATTCTAGTATCAGTCACAGTCCCTCTCCTGTCCAGGCTTCAAGATCGCCTGACCCACAGCGGCAGTCAAAGTGATTACTGAGCTGCTCTTCTTCCCCTCTGCCACTAAGCGTCTAGCTAATGACTTAGTTTTGGGACTGAATTCTTTCCATTTGGGGTACCTGGATTTTTCTGTCTCTGATCTTAGGACATCATGTCATTTGGCCACCTGTTCCTAGGCTCTGCCTACACAGCAGAGATAGAATAAAACGCTTTTATCCTACTTCTTTTGTTGGAAAGAGTAAGTTCCAGATTGCACGTGGACATTAACCTCAGAACCGCGCAGTGCTGGAACTTAGAGAATGGCTTTTCAGGGCTAACCCCAGTGACACACGACAGGCACCCTCAAAGCTAGTCACTCAGTTCACATCCCCGGCAAGGACTTTACACTCAAGGCTGCAGCCTCCAGGGGAATTTTGCTGCAAGAAAATAGGATTTATGAGGCTGCAACATTTGCAAAATCAAGTGAACTAAAACACAGACGTGCAGCATCTGGGAGGAGGCTTGCACAGAGACAGCATGAAAGAAGGGGCGGATAATGGCAATTCCACGACAATAATAGTATCACTTCGGCGATCTCTTGCATTAGATGGTAAAATAAATTGTAATACATTTGGAGTCAGTTTTTTTTAACTTTTCAGGTTGTGAGTCTTAAGTGGAATATAAGTGTCCTCAGAGGTACGCCCCTTGCTTTGACCAGAAGCATATCACATGCTACCAAATTCTAAATATTGAAGACTTACTTAGCATTCCCTGGAATTTTCCATTAAAGAAAGGACCTTTTTTTACACAACCAACAACAAAATTATTTATTCAGGCTGTTTTAATAGGAAATGTGAACAGCTCCTAAGCACCAAAGCCTTCCAAAGAGCGGTGCCCACCGTGGTCATCGCTAAAGGACGGCCTCACCTCAGAAGCACAAAGATCTGATTACTCCCGAGTGCCGAGGCCTCTCGGTGGCACATGGTGTGTCTCATCATAAGAGGCACTTGTGGGCACAGCAGTGGGCCTCAGTCTGCACCACAAAGGTGCACTGCAATATCTCGGAGCAGAAGTTACCCTGACGCTCTGGAAGTGTGCTTCTTAAAACAGATCATCTGAATTTATTTTATTTTATTCAAGTTTGAGCTTCTTTAAACAAATGTTACATCAACAATTTCAGTGCAGGATATTTAGTATTTAGCCAGAAGTTATTCATGGGCCAAATGGGACTCATTACTTTTATCTGTTGCTATAACTGGGTTCTCAGTGTGTAGGACACCGCTACTTCAATGATGGAGAAATGGTGAGAAGCTCTTAGAATTTTAACACGTTTAATAAATCATGTATGTAACTGGTGCTAACCTGATATTTTTAAATATTCTCCTCTCTTATTCACATTGGTTATTTTGTCACTTTATGCCTCATATTTAAACAATATTAACAGACATTTTCTCACACTCAATGTTTAAATTACTACATGAATTTTACTAGCTCATATATTGCCTCAATACGGTGTATATATTGTCTCAATATTTCAATGTAGATATCAAAACCTCGTGAGAAGTTAAATGCCTCTCCAAGGACTATTTGCATCAATATGGTCCTTAAAAAAATAATACTGTGCAGAAATATGTCACAAATTCTGACACTGAATCATGAAATGTGTATAAGATCAATATTAGGCAGAATATTTGCTTTCATTTGTGACTCACTGAAAATAAACACCAGCAGATGCGTCAAAACTGGCCACACGGAGAGGTCTCCTCGGGCACAGGGATGGCCCTGCAGAGCTGTCCACTGCCATGGCCCCCTGGCACCATGGTATGGCTGTGGGGGCCTCTCCCCCAGGCCTGCAGAGCCCTCCTCGCCTGGGATCAGCCTGCCCTGGCCTCCTGCTCTAGCTAACACTGCACATGGACGACCACCTCTCCGCTTCCCCAGGGACAGGAGCCAGCCAGCTGCTGCCAGCATGGTCTGAATAACCGGGCCTTACAATGCGGGCCCACGTGGGCCTCTGCACTGCGTGTAAGGAGTGCTGCGCCCACAGCTCCGAAGTCCAGTGCTCTGTGCACTTGACTGCATGGAGTTTCTTCAAGGCTTTGCATCTTTAATGGCTTTCTCCCTTCTGTTCTATCAACTCCTTCTTAGAAAGGGATGTTAAAATCTGTCAGTTTGAAGATTTGTTTACTTTTGTCAGCTTGTTTTTGAGGTGTATAGAAATTTTAAGTTGTTGTATCATTGTGTTGAAAGATAAATTTTATTCTATGAGAAACAGCATTTTGAGAGATGTGCCACTTTAATCTCCACGGCAGCTGATGCCTTGTGCCACGCACTGCTTCTGGCACAGAAAGTTCTGTCAGACAGAAATGACATTGTCCTCCTCCACCTGTCCAGGAGCAAGGAGCAAGCACCTCAGGACATCCACATGACCATGAGTGGGAGACCCCTGAACCAATTCTAGACATCAAAGCAGCCAGGACAGCACAACTAAAGACCCTTGGGAAGGAGGACCCCAGAGCTGCTGCAGAAGGGTCGGGGAGGACGGCGCTGGCATGTCGGAAGCAGCGTGGACTGTTGCGAGGGTAACAGCAGCGTGTCTTGTATGTGATCCATGTATTGTTATTTCAATATTCGGTATGATGACTAGAACAAAGTGAGTATTCCAGGGTGGTACTAGTGTATGAGAGGAAGATAGGAAAAGAATGTTTACTAATTCAAGAAAAGTATAAAAGATAGAGATAAGGAGACCTTCTCTCTCATATCCTTGTCAGAGTAAACACTAAGGATCCAGGAGGTGAAAGGGTAGAAAAGTTCACAAGAGCATTAGTCACCTCCACCAGTCTACCCTGCCACTGTCAATCCATGACAGGCGTTAGTGAGAAGCTAACTGCGTTACCTAGGGTATGTGAGATCCCCATGCGCCCCAGACACTCTGCAAGGGTATCGCCCTGCTCTTTACTAACAGCCAGTGCCCTTCGACTAGAGTTGACACCAAGTTAGGAGACACCAACATGAAAGTTTTCTCCATGATTTAGTACTTCAAATTCTAGTGGGAATCCTAGGAGACAGGTGCTAACATTCTACTAGGAGGGCTCTGGAAGCATAGAGAAAGCAGTTGTACATACTAAATGAAGTAAAATTAATAAAAGAATCCCAGGAAGATGGTAGAGGAAGTGCTCAAGCTCTAAGCAGCAGATGTACTAGAGGAGGTACGTTGCACAAAGCCAGAAAAGCCACCAGATGTCTATGCTTCATGGAGTAGGCTTAGAGGATCATTTACCAAAGACGTAAGAGAGAAAGACACTGGGTTTATTAAGAAGCTTCATGGAGGTGCTCCTCTGTAAGGCAAGGTAGTAGCAGGAGACATTATCACAGAAATGGTTTGTCAGAGCAATGGGATGTTATAATTCCAAAGGAATGGAGGCCATCTGGGGTTCCATAGGCGTCGGAGACATACTGAAGCAGAGTTGGATGGGCAGCAATGCTAGCCTGACTTAAAGAGAGACTTGGAACACTGTGAAGAGAAAGATTTCCCACCCAGTATAGAGAAACCAAGGTCAGATGACAAGAGAGCTGAGGCGGCTGCCCCATAAAACTCTGTATCTCTGGCAGAGAATCATGGACCAGTGGACCAGTTTTCAGACCCTGAACACAGTGACTAAAGAGAGGCCACAGTCCCAGGAGAGAGACCCTGCTTGCAGTAAGGGTGTACTGTAAAACTTCCTCCACCGTCTCCCAGAAAGATCGACGGCCATTTACTCAAGCCCATTAACGTGGACTCAAAGAGAACAGGAAGAGTCTCAATGACTCTTAGACACGGTCTGGAGCGAACACTGAGTATCGACACCCCCATCCCCCTGCCACACGTCTGTTAGGGGAGGGACTGCGGAGCCTGGACAGTAATCCATGTCCTGGCCTCAGTGTGGCTTCACTGGCTCCACTGAACCCATAAATACTCTGAGAGCGATTTCCTTGCTCCCTGGATGGGTACGCAGAGTGGATCCGTAGTGTGCTTGTCAGGAGTCCCACACTGGGTCCATGATGTGTGAGTTATGGGTGATTGCATTGGGGAAGATCACATAGCAGATTGGAACTAAACCCACTGTATCCAAGACATTTAACTGAAAAACAGTACTGTATTTCATAGAGAAACAGCTGAGTGTTTAGAGGGTGCAGGGCTGGGGTTCCCCATCACCGCTCCAATCAGTTTTCTGGTACCGCAGGGAGCTGAAGGGTAACTACGCTTGCTAATTCAATCAGTTAGCAGCTGGCTTTGCTAGAGAGTGCGCACGGCTTACTCGCCCATTAACCTGAGGAGTGTATTTTTCTTACCTGTCAATAAGTAGCCCACTTTACACAGATGGAAATGACAACCTGCGCATCTCCCGTCCTCCCAGAGGACTGCGCTTGCCCTCCCCTGCTGTGCTGCACTGCCTGGAGTAATCAACCACACTTGAAAGGTCCTCGAATGTCACATCCATGAGCACGTGGACAATGACGTGCTAATCTGCCAGATAACCAGTTCATCGATACGGGTTACCAACCCGAATGACAGCATACTGATCCAGCTTAAAACTCCACTTCTGTGACAGACGTGCTAAACCCTCAGAGGCACAGCACCTTTGAGAACACCTGCCTACGTGAAGTTCACCCGCGGGCTGCGCTCAGGCATTCCAGGTCTCATGCTCTGTAAAGGACAGAGCAGATGGCGCGCCACCTCATGGGCCGGACTCCAAGGCCTTGTGAGGCAGCACAATGAGGGGGTGCCCTGGCCACTCACTGGACCACACAAAAGTCAACCTGGTACACACCCCAGCTCTGAGAGAGGACCCAAAGGAAACCAGAGCAGACGGCAGCCCAAGTGTCCTGAGAAACCCTGGCCCATGGGCGACAGGGCTCCTAGAACCCTGCAGCTTTGTCATCCAGGCGTTGGGCTGCAGTGTAGGGTGGGGAATCCTCTAGTAGAGAAATCACAACAGTGAATCCTCAGTTCATCATCAGAACAGTGCCACCTGCAGTGGAGATTTAATCCTCTTTGGACAGTGAATTTATTTTTCCTAGTGGCCTTGGTGGTGGAGCCAAAAGGACAATGCAGGCCTGGAGGGCAGAAGTGACATGTCAGCCAGCCATGTAGTTGGCATGTAGTCAGGGTGCTGGCATGAGCAGACATCAAACACAAGGATCTGTTCTCAAACAGCTGAGGCAGAGTTGGGGTCTCTCTCGGGTCCCAGGGTCCCAGCTCTAGTTGCAGGTAAACAGGGAATCCCTACATGGAACACGGGTAAACAAGAATTCCGAACCTCTTGCAGGTGCCTAAGTGTGCATTGGCTCAGTATGTGAGCTGGAGAGAAAATGAACAGGCACTGAGTTCCTCTTCACCCAGGAAAGGAGCAAAAATCAGCTGCAGGGAAAATCCCACAACAGTCAGACCTCTCTGAGTACCGGCCTTTCCTGACCTGAAATAAGATTTATAGTCTTACACGTGCTGTGTGACTTGGCCACTGTACTGTGGTCGTGGAGAGAAAGACTGGAAGACCAGAGCTGGGGGGAGAGGCAGGCAGGTGGGCAGAGCTGCAGGAGCCAGGGAGGAGGTGCCTTTCTGTGTTAAAATGCACCCACTGAGAGGACACAGCTGACAGGAGCAGAGCGATGGTGCCTTTGATATCGGCTAACCTCTGCCAGGGCATCTCAGGGCCCTGGGCTCAGGGTGCCCTGCTGCATGGCAGCACAGCAGCCCCGGGCTGAACAGCAGGGCTGGCACGGGCTGGGGACAATCTCGCTGCCAGGAGTAGGGAACGTGCACAGTTTCAGCAACAGAGAACTCAACTCTTGTGATACCATCAATGCTTGACAGCTGTTTATCCTGGAAAAAGCCCCTGACGTCTGTGGTATTAATTCATCCGGGATGATAAATTTCAGATGGCCAGTGTGACAGGACTGAACCCAGTGCTGTGGGGTGGGCACCATCAGCTCCACTCCAGCTGTCCAGTGCCACGCCCACTGCCCTCAGAGGGCTAGGAACACCACAGCAGCTGTGTCACCCTGCTCCCTTCTGTCCTGGACCTGGATATGAGGGAATCAGCATACATTCCAGAAGTAGCTCCTCCTGCTTCCTGCAGGGCTCCGCCAAGTGGTTTTATCTGCAGGCTAGCAGAATGTCCGGCCTCGTCCCATAACATTGTCACCCTGGGTGAGGACACTTCTTCAGGGAGGGGAATGTAGCTGTGGGAAGCAATCAGGGGACACAGTGGTCCCCTCACCCATTGTATCATACAGAAACCGTGGGCAGCAGAGGGTTAAGCTGCCTCTGAAGGTGCAGCTACCTGCATGGAAGGGCGTATCCTGAAAGCTCAAGGCTTCATTTCCCAGCACGACCCAGAATCCGACCCAAACCAGTGACAGGTACGTTCTCTTAAACGATCTAATAGATGGAACCTAAACTATGGATGTGGGAGAGAAAATGTTTTAAGAATCTCATTCCTATTTGGGAGATCCATGCATCCTGGTCCTGAGGTTCCAGGTTCTGCAGTTTTCCATGTCTTATTCTCATCTAAAGTAAACACTCAACATCCAGTGCTCAGCTAGAGGCCGCTGGACTTCAAAGGCTCACTTGCCAGCCCGAGGGACAGCTGCGGGCCGAGGGCCCATGGTGAGCTGACCTCAGAAGGCTGCTGCTTTCCTGTCTTCAGAGGGCCAGGCTGCCTGCCTGCCCTGACCGCCCTGCCTCCGTTTACAGCACCTCTGAAAGGCCATCCCAGACCCAGAGTCCATTCGTGTCAGTCGAGGCAGCGGCAGTAGTGTCACCGTTCATCTCCTGCTCTGCTCACAGCTGTCCCAAGAGCACTTCTGTCTGAACCCCTTGCTGGAGATTGCCCCGGGGAAATGCCTGGGACAGCTGCCCCCCAATCTTTTTCACTGGGTTCCTTTGACTGCTACGTATGGAAGTTCGAAGGTTTTACTTTTTCATTTTTATTTGTTCTTAGAAATTTCTAAATGTTTGTGAAATCTGCCACTCATATTCAGAGTACATTTCTGTGTCCAAGATTATGGCCATTTTATCAACAGCAAATCTCCAGCTCTGAATTAAACCATGCCATTTCCCTGCCAGCACTCCCGGAAGGGCTGTGGTTGGGGTCTCCGGAGGCCCAGGCATTGAAACAGGGAGGGTGTCAGAACCGAGGCAGCCGAGATCCCCTGCTCCACCGAGCACAGGCCAGGCACCGTTCAACCACGGCCATCTCTCAGTGGACAATTGCATTGGTATCAATAGCAGGTGCTTATTTTTCTATAAAATTCTTGCAAAGAGTCATGTCTGGTTTTTCTTGTAATTTTAACAAATAATATATATAGGTGAAGACTTCTCTTACTAACTGCAAAAAGAGCTTTGCAACTGTTAGGCTTTTATTACTGAGATGTCTCTGTGTGTCCAACACGTCATAAATTTTTATGTACTTTTACAACTTTCTAAAAACTCCGCTCACTTTTCAGATCCATTCAGAGTCTACACGCTTCTAAAATAAATAGGCTGTTAAAACATAATTCTAGCAAGGCCATTAGACAACTGAGAGAAACAGTGCTGCCAGGTAAACTTTTCCTTGTTAAATTAGCCTTCCTTCCTCCAGTCTCTGACTTTTCTTGAGGTCTGGCAACATGGAAATGCACAGATCTTAGTGTTAGTTTAGTTTTCTCTTCCGTGTTTCATTTTTTTAAAAGAATGGCTTCCAGAGCAAAAAAGTAATATTCTAGTTGACTTCTAAGTAGTACGTTTTAAAGTAGTTTGGAATACCAGAAATGAATAAAAAGACAAGTTTGTCTCTGTATCCATTGATGTCTGGATAAAAGACTGTAATAAAAAATCCAAGGTTTCTCTGGACACATCTATGTGTAAAATATGAGCAAGATTATTAACTATCAATTTCACTGCAAATAGTAAATTGCAATACCAACATATTTGAATCAATCTCTATCCTATTAACTCACCTTTCTCTCCTTCTTTAAAGTCCTTGCAAACCCTGTGACTAGATAAATCATAGCCTTTATTGCTCACTTTTCCTACAGTACTCTAGATATCAGTCTCACCACAAATAAAATGCTGTGTCATTTTTAAAAATGTGAAAATAAGCCTAGAGTATAGTGGATAAGTCAAAATTTAATTGGCCTTGAGATGAAAGAAACATATAGGTCTGAAGAGGTGAAACCTTTTTATATATTTAGAAAAATGATAACTTTCTATAATTTGCAGCAGTTTGCAACATCTAACTAAGTTAATGTGTATGCAAGTAAAATAAAGTTTGTAAAGTCCTTTTACCTGCCTGTGTTTTGTCTCTCTTCCCTCTCTCTTTCTGCTGACAGATGTGGTAGTTCTTTTACAGCATCAAAATGAGAAATCATGTAAGACTGAATTTAAAATGTTACAGAAATCACTCACTGTCAGCAGAAAGCCAAACAGACATTGCAAATAATCAAATACACACAGCTCCTGCATCCCACACTCTCTGAGAAATGGGCACACCTGAGGCTCCCAAAACGAACCTCAGTGTAGTCCCGGTGGAACCTGACCCCCCTCCAGTCTCCTTTAAACCTGCACCACACTCCTCACTAGGCTAGCTTGGAAAAAGCTGTGTCCTTTTGCTCTTGTGAATCCAAAGTCAAATAAAGTAATAATCACACTCACATTAGACAAATAAAGTATTCCTCATATTTAAATATCAAACTGCCATTGCAAGATATGTAATTCAAAATATATAGCCCTTGAGATTGAAACTGGCCACCTCATAAAACTCAGACTATCTATTCACTCAGAAATCACTGTCCCATAGTTGCTGAAAGCGGATTGAGTAGAGCCAGTAAAGCGATAAATAAACAGGCCACAAGCACTGTGAAGTGAAGGCCGCGAGTTACACCAAGCTGAGCACCCTAATAGCTTTCGCACAGTGCTTGGCCGGGGGCAGCGTGCGCGGGAGAGTGCGGGAGAGTGCGGGAGGAGTGTGGAGATTGGACCCTGATAAGCTGTGACAGTATAGCCTTATGGTCAGTGAGACAGTCAGATGCAGGAAGAATGTCCTGCACGATCTCACTGATACGCGGCTCTAAAAGAAAACTGGGTACACAGGAGAAGGGCAGCACAGTGCCAGTGTGAGGCGGAGGCGACTGGAGACTGGAGGGGTCAGGAGCGCACACTCGCGTTTCCCTGGAGGAGCGAGTCCAGAGGCTGAGCGTGCAGCAAGAGAGGATGGTGCTCACCGCATCCTCAGAAACTGCTCCGAGAGGGGATTTGCTCACCACAGAAAGGAAAAGGCAGGTGACTCCAAAGAACAGCATGTGCTACCCTTCTCGTCTGTGGCAGCGATCTCTGTGCGCATACCTCAAAATACCACACCTGAATATACAGGGAAAACACAGGCTAAAGGAAGAAACAGGCTTGCAGAGTTACCAAAGACCAACTACTGCTCCAGAGAACACAGATCTTCTAAATCTAAAATCTTGACTTCACACTGAATTTTAGAATAAGGCGGACACACCCCGATTCCCTAATGCTCCACTGTTCTTTTATTAACAGCCCGTTCAGGACTTCAGCTCTCAGTCCTGGAAGGCTTTCCAGCTCTCCCACAACAGAAAACGGTTAGTATGTCAGTCAACTGCTAAAGAAATGAGCATCATATTTTGTTTTCAAAAATAAGATATAAAAAATCACCTCCACCTACAGGAACTGCTCGGTCACTTTGTTGAAAATGGAAGAGTAAACAGCAGCACCACGTTTGAAGGCCTCAGCAAGAACAGGACAGGAGCAATTTAAAACCACCCTGGACTTTGTGGGCGATGCCCATCTTCACCATAAAGTTGGAGGGTGCTTTGAAAAGCGTGACTGCACTACATGGGCCAAGTCTGACCCTCAGCCCTGCACCGGGCACCTGCCCAGGACAAAGCACCACACAGGCCACTCCTCTGCAAGAGGCCTTCAAGATCCTGACAAATTTCACCCCACAGTCCTCCAACTGTACGCGATTATTAAAGCCAAATATGTCATTGCTGCATGCATGGAAAAAAATAAATTTAGGCTAAAAATACTCCTTCCTCTCTTCAATTTAGAAAAAATCACATGCCCGCTCACCTTCTGTGGGAGAGGACGGCACTGGCTGGTTTGGGCGTGGCGTCTGCAGCATGCAGATGTGAGCAGGTTCCCGTGTGGCTTCCAGTTGAAGCTGCGAGGCTGAATTCACCCCTCCACACATTCTCCTCTGCATCTGCGTAATGATGTAAGAACCGTCCCATGGAAGGCTGGTGAAGGCTGTGTTGTGGAGTCTGAACCCACTCACAGCAGACGTACAGGAAGAGGGAGGATCGTTCCTGAGGCTTCAGGGACCCTTTGTTACTAGGCATAAACATTTCCACCCCAATGGATAGTTATCATGTTTTCCAACCCAAAATATTATACATAAAAAACACATACACTTAATCTAATACATTTAAAGAATAAGTAAATTTGAAGAAAACTCAGTTTTATTATCAAAAATAGTGTTACAGGGGAAGTTTTGTCTGGATAAAAATGAAATCCTTTAGATTGGCTTTAGCTATTGAATGCGACAATGGATACTGAAGCCGCTTAGCAGCAGATCAAGGAGTAAAGTAGTAGAAGGTGGGACCTGGAGGCTTAAAGTGCAAACAACTCTCCTGACTTGTGGAGTGTGGCTGAGTCAGAAGGGGGAGAACAATGAGGCAGCAGTGGAGATGTCAGGGGAAGGAAGGCTTTGCTCAGCATAGGAGTCAGCTAGGTGGCGCTGGATGGGCTAGAGCTGCTGGAGGGGAATTACAGTCAAGGAAATTCCTCCTGGGAAGGTTGGGGTCTGGGCATGGCCGAGGGCTAGAAGGAAACAGCAGCTGAGAAACACAGGTTGGTCTGCTAGGGGAAGAGGAGAAATAGCACAGAAGCTTGATTTAAGCCATGAACAGCTGGAAATGAGAGCAGGAAGGAGAAAGGGAAACAGCCGGCAGATTTCAAAATATTGGTGTGATAGCAGACAAAAGGTCACACCTGACCTCCTGCAAATCAGACATTGATTTCTTCAGTGAATGAGACAAAACTTACAAAATCGTTCTCAAAGAAAGGAAGAACACAGTTGCATCTTTCATGCTACCCTTCAAAATGGAATTTTAATATGATTTTACCAAGTATCCTTGACAAAAGCATTTGATGATATAGAAATGAATTTCTGCCTTCAGAAATAGTGAATGATAGGCAAAACCATGCGTGAATAATGTGGAAAGCTTGGATGTTGTATAAACCATGCAAAGGGACAAAGAGACATAGTACATGGTTGAAAGAAAGGAAAGAAAGAAAAAGGGCATGGGGAGGAATAAGAGGAGGGAGAGAGGAAGGACAGAAAGAAAAGCAGAAAGGGAGAAAGGAGAAGAAGAAAGAAATACTTTCACTTTTTAATTTGGCAGTAGAGAAAAATGTTCCATACTAACTGCACTAACAATATTTGGACTCTAAGCCAAATCTGTACAGATGTTTTAAAGATTAACTTGATGTGGCTTATAAAATAGTCATCTTAGAAAAATCATTCTTATATATAAATTATTATGCTCTATAGAGACATTAAAACTAAATGCTGGCAATAATATATAGCTTTTGGTGAATGTTATGCTTAAGTGTTCAGTATATTTCTAATTAAACTATCTTTCCTTAAACCAAGGTTAGGGATTCTATTGTTTTGTTTTGTTTTGTTTTGTTTTTTGCCTCAGGAAATTTACGAATTGAGCATTGGCCCTATGCTGGTCCCCTCAGACTTTCAGCCTGGAGAATGCTTCCGTAGCAGATACTTCTGACTGGTGTTGTATAACATCTTTGAAATACTTTATTTTATTAAATTTTCTACACAATCATGACTTTGTTTTCTTCTTTTATTGACTTTTCAATGAAATGATACCTTTGTTTTCTTAGAGACATAATAAAAATGGATGTGAAGAACCACACAGTCCATTGCTCTAGATTAAAAAGTGTGTGTTTCCAACAACAAGACTCAATATGGCAAAGGATGTGCAAAGGGTTTCCACAGTAAGATGACTGAACACTCTGAAAGTATTTTCTTTTCCTTTTTAATTCACTGATTTATAATTTTAAAAAAACAATGTGTTCCTGACGTGAGGAAAAAGATATACAAGCAAAACAACTTTTTTACGTTGTACTCTAACATTAAGAAACCTCAAACGTAAAAATGCTCTTTCAGGTGTTTTAACTTCTACTTTTTATAGCCATTTAAAAGTTTGTTTTTTATTTATTCATGCTGTCATCATTTTAATTTACTGTTTAATTTTTTACCTTTTTAAACTGTTGTTAGTGCGTGTTAGTAGAACACAGTGATTCCATTCACTATAGAGAACTGGTCCGTGTGCATAACACATTTCGATTCTTTTTTATTCTCCTCCCTCCACCTCCTTTTACTTTTCCAACACCAGACTCATTTATTTATCTTATAAGTTCATATAAAGTTATTTATCATACACACAGATTTTAAATCAGACTAACAGGCCCAAGAACACACAAAAAACATGTAGGACAATCATTCAGGTCAAGGCGTACTTTCAGGTACACTGTCCACTTTGGATTGTGCTAACCCTTTTCTCTCCCTCTTTTTTCCTATTATCTGTCATTGGTATATATTCATTCATATATATATGGCTCTGGGGATTCTTTAAAAACAGAAAATGGGAATTCCATTTGACCCAGCCCTTGTCCTTTTAGGTATCTTCCCAAATGATTTCAATACATCATCCCACAACGATGAATGCAAGCCCATGTTTATAGCAGCACAATTCATCACAGCCAAATCTTGGAAGCTGCCTAAATGTCCGTCAGTGGATGAACAGATAGAGACAATGCGGGGTTTATACACAGTATTTATACACTGGAGGATAAGCTTGAGTCATTTTTAGGAAAATGAATGCACCTCGAGACCATGATGTTAGGTGAAGCAACTCAGATACAAATGCTGAAATGTCACATGGTCTCCCATCCCCTTGTTATTACTAAGAACCAGAAACAGCCAAACAGCTGTGAGATAGTGGAAACACATGGCCAGTTGGTGGCGACAGCCAGGCAAAGGCTCAGCCCTGCTCTCCTTCAGATTGGTGAGGAAAGGTCACCTCAGGGAGGACGCCCTCGTATCAAAGTGGGTGCTAAGAAACCCAGAGATAGGCCCTTCGCCTGTGTCACCTTGTACTGTATTTTCTTCATGTCTTCAGCTGCACCATACCATCTGTTATGTCCATCTATTGTGAAAATTATATTGGGGCTCTTGTGATGAAGAGTACAGACAGAAGGCAGCTGGCTATTTAGGGTGAATATTTTCATGGTCAAACCATCTAAAGCAAACATATTGAGGCCAGGAATTCATTGTATCATTGTAAAGATGATAAATCTAGAAAAATACAGAATTCAGGTTGGTGGGAAAAGTTATTTTCTGTTATGAGAAAAAAAAACAGATTGAGTCAGAAAGCCACCCAGGCGCAGAATCTACTTCCAGTGCTGTGGGGAAACTCGACTCTGAGCCCCCAGCTTGCTTTCCTATTCCACATGCAGCCTCAGACCCGCCTGTGCCCTACTCACCCCGCACACCCGGGCCTCAGACCCGCCTGTGCCCTACTCACCCGGCAGACCCGGGCCTCAGACCCGCCTGTGTCCTACCTACCATGCATACCCAGGCCTGCCACATGAAAATGCTCAAGTCCTTGCTGAATGAACATAATGCATGAGGTAACTGTTGTTGATTATCATAAACTTGGCCAAACTTCAGTCAAAACTGTCAAAAACACACACTTAAATGGCTTTAGTAAAGCCTATTTCACCCCCCTCAAAACAGAGGAGCCATTATAAACTCAGGAGAAGAAGGATGCAGAAAATGGTCCTTTATCAGCCCAGAGAAATGCTGCTTCTGCTCCCCACATCTGAACTCGAGCCAACCGTCTCACGGGTACCAGCCACCCTCAAGGGTGTCCGTGTGGAGGGCCCTGCCACGGCTCTCACCTGAAAACGCGAGAGCAGGTTCATCGTGGTGAGGATCTGCACACGGCACAGGCCCGGGGCTCGTTCCTCTAAGGGAAGCAGCAAGACGGTGGAGGGAGAGGCTCAGGGTCTGAACACAGCCTGTCCCGGCGGCTTCTCAGAAATGTGAGTCAGCCTCAGGTCTCACTTTAAGTTTTCTAAAATAGACGACTGAGGTCACAAATATATTAAAGTCAAAAAGGGAAAGATAGTATTTAGAATGTCTTTATGTTGATTTAATATTTAAATCTCTAGTGGAGCCCCAAATTTTACCTTTAGCAAATCCTCCAGAAATACCTTGGTCCTTCTGTCTGATTGCTCATCTTCATAGGAAGGAGAAAGAGTGACAGAATCAGCTGGGAAAGGGAAAGTAGAGACACAGGTAGCATGTTAGCAGCTGGTCTAGAATCAGGCATGCACAGGGGCAAAAGAGGCCACAGCCTTTGGGAGGATGAGGCCATGGGAGGTCCGGGGAAATCAGGGCTGGTCACCGCCACTGTCCCTGCATGCCCATGCCTAGTCCACTAAGCCTTGGTCCCAGTAAGTAAGTAGTGAGTGTGCTTGTGGGGATAAGTAATGAGTACAGCTGCCCACAAGTTGGCTTCTTAACCGTATCTTTGGAAGAGGAGTGACTATAACCCAAAGCCACAAGAGTCTGGTATAAAACACAGTGGCTCCTGAGGTCCGAGCGACCTTTCACACAGCCCAGGGCGTCAGGGCCTGCTGCCAGCCCACACTTCCCCGAAGTCAAGTGAAGCAGGTGCCAGGGATGCTGCTGGCCTTTTCGTTTCTCTTTGTCTCTACACTGGGCAACTCCATTTTAGAAAGTGATATAGATTATATGTGAGAGGGAGAATCGGATGTTTTGATGAACAGAAATTCGAACTAGTGGGGGTTTTTCTTTTGCACAGTGCTCTGCTTCCCCAGTCTTCTCATTCATTCATTCCGCTTCTTCCCACCTTCTCCCCAACCCCAACCTTAGGTAGAGCGACTGAGCTGCTGATGACACCACCTCCCTTCATCCCCCGAGGACAAGTCTGAGAAAAAGCACGGAACTTTTTAGTGGAGAGTAAAAGCGAGGTCTTCCTATATGCCATTTTATGTAACTGCTACAGTGAATCCTCAAGCTAGGAATCACTGTAAATTGGTGTTTCCCGGCTTGCGGGCTCGTATGCCTCTGCGTCTTGCTTTTATTTTGTAACCTTGAAGCAATGAGTTTCCCTACACGTCTCTTCCTCTTCTGCCCCTGACTCTTCTGACCCAGCCTTATTCCCAGTTGGCTGGCAATTGTTTTGGATTAACTGGGTCCACTAGAGCCTGAATAATGGGTGGGGCTTTGCATGATCTCACTGCACGGAGCGAGCCTGTTTGCACTGGGAGCGTGTTCTTGCCTAGGGAAGAAAGACCAAGGTGAACTTCCTGGCGAGTGATTCTGAGGCTGAACGCCTGGCTGGCGTGAGGCAGCAGATCAGCTCCTGAGCAGCCACACCTGTTCAGTCCAGGCAGCCAGCCGGGCACTGCACACAGTGCTTTCTCTTCAGCGAGTCTTCCTGGCTGACTCTGAGGCCACTGCCATGTTTGTGAGAACCTTGATTGCTTGAGGAATTCAGTTCAGTTCTTAATAAATGCATTTATTATGCTCCTAATTCTCTCTGTGTAGTCTTCAAATGTTTTTGCTTCCAAGGCTTAAACTGAGATAACCTCAGTGTGATGTGTTTGCCTCTCTCGTTTCCTACAGGATTTCTATAAAGTGGGGAAGCAACACCATGTCATTGCCATGTCTGGCAATAGCAGACTTTTCCAGCTGAACTGCTGTAGTTATAGGACAGGAAGTAGCATGCAAACCTAGCATCGTGCAGCTACTTTCTCACCTGCAAATGGACCTACCACTGTCATCTCGCTGGGCTGTTCGTCTGCAGCATTCTGCAGTGTGAGACTGAAGGGGTCGGACCCAGCACAAAGCTTCCTGGGACTGACCTTCATTCTGCTAACTGGGAGCTTTGTGGGTGCCTAATGTACTTGTTTTGCTCAGATTTTCTTGTTTAAAAAGAGAATAATTACAGATGCCAGCTTGTGGCCTGTATGACTAAATCAGCAATGCACACCGAGCATACACAGCAGAACCTGAGACAGTGTTCATGCTACAGGCCATTGCTTCACAGTTCAGCACTTTTGAAGCCTGCAGAGCTCCCGGGCTGCGTCTGGTCATGGCCACCTTTCTCCAGGAAGGAAACCAGAGTCCTTGAGAAGTGAGGCACAAAGCCACATGTGTGACCCTGCCTCCTGCCCCTGCAAAGAGGTGTTGTCATCCAGCCCATGGAGGAGGAGACTGCGAGAAAGGAGGCTGGGACCACAGAGTGCAGCCTGGTGCTCAATGGGCCTTTCAGGACCAAGGAGGAGACAATCCTGAGACTTTAGAGAGCAAAAGGAAATTTTAAAGAAAATTGCTAAAAGGTATTTGGAAATGGTGGATCATGACGCTATAATATCATAATCTAGGAAATGTCTTAAAAACAAAAATGCTTAGCAGAAGTTGGGCTTGATTCTGGGCCAAAAGAGGAATATGACTTGGCATGTATCCATTTACCTGCACAGTACAGGGATTAAAGGAAAAATGTGCAGGCCCAACCCAAACGCTGGCCAGGTTCACTGAACATAGAAGTAATTCCTCTCTTCATGTTCATTGAGGATAAATTCACGTGCACAGCCCAGAAAGGAAGGCACAGAAGACAGAGGAAAACAGCTGAACAGAGGCAAGAAAGCCCAGAGACATTCCTCTGCCCTCAGCCCTGCTTCACTGACCCTGCTCCCGCCTGGCCCCACCCTCAGCTCCTGGAGCGTGGAACAGCCTGCTGCTTCCCAGCGGCCAGTTAGATGGTAGGTGGATCTCTAGATTCCGAGGTGAAACACAGAGGGACATAGCATGGGCAACTGGGCCCGCTGACCACCAGCTGACACTGGTTCCTGTACTGCTCAGTCCCCCTCAGCCTGCATCATCCCCGCGTGTGCTCAGCAGCCCAGTGCACCCCACCCCATCATCGGCAGTGCAAGGATCAGTTTACTGGGAATATTAAACATCTCCTCCTCCTGCAAATGAAAATACCTCTGGGAGCCTGGAAAAGAGATGAACGGCACTGTTGGAGACCACTATGAAGCGGCTCTGAGCAGGATTTAAAATTGACTAATTGGCTTTCTGTGTTTATCTGTGAGTCTGTCCCAGGCCTCCGCCCCTTGCCTGGCAATGGGAGCTGATTCATAGTAAGTGAACCTCTATGAATCACTGGTCCTGGCTGAGGCCTGTAGTGGCCTGTGATGCCAGAGATGCCTCAAAAGGCAAGATGAGGCCACAGCTGAGGACACTTGGCTCAAACATCAATTAAGCAGATAGAGACTGCAGCTATAGGAATTACTCTTATAGTCTCACTCCTACCATGTTATCATTGAGATAAGATGGTTCTCCTAAATTGACATGATTTGTTACTTGGAGACATCCTTGAAGTGACTCCCAAGGTCCTGCTCATTGCCTGCGTTTTCCTCAGTTTCTCCACCCTATGTTTTGGACCTAATAAAAATGGGTGGTCCAGAGAAGTCTTTGTCTTAGCCCTCAGAGTCTCAAACTCAGCTAAGGGGTTTTGATCCTCCTGGAGCCCTAAAATCATACCACTTGTCTCATTTTATTTAACCCTTTGCTGTACACTCATTTGGGAGATTGGGGATCTAGGTCAGGACCCGATAGGGCACTGGAAAGTCAGCATTCTCATCAAAGTTGCATGGAAAAAAACAACTGGGAAGCAGAAAAAATTCCAGGAGAAGGGTCGACCACGTGCACAGGGTCACAAGAGCAGAGCACATGCCGAGGATGCAGCTCTGCTGACTTCGCCTAATCTGTGACCGTTTTAGAGCGTTCCTATCCCAAGAAAGTAAAGAAACTCTTCCTTTGCTACTCCATGGTCCCAAAACTTTAAAATTAGTACTTTATTTTGGTCACATTGCTTATCAGTGACAGACGTCTGGACTGTAATTATGGAGTTTTTTTTTTTTTCAGAGAGTCTGTAGTTAAGAGCTTTTGTAAATAAGGAAGAGAAGAGGGGTTGGAGGAAAAGAAGGGAGTAGGAAAAAAGAAGACTCAAAATATATCATGTACAGGTGCAAATTCCCCACAATGAATGTGGTCATTATGTGTACCGGAACTGTACCAATAAAAGCATGAATTTAGAAAAGACCCTAGATCACTCCTCATGCATGAAGAACAAACCTGCTGAAAAATTCTTCATTCATAAACGTGGGATTAAATGAAAGATAAGAGCGCCTTTATAGTTATTAGCAATGACCAGAGGCTGGGGCATGTGTCCTGGGAGAGCAGTTGAGAGCAGAGAGGTCAGAAGGATGGAATCCAAAGGCTACAGACCCGGGAGATTTCCAGTCAAGGTCATGCCGCAGCCAAGGGCACCTTCGGCATTTGAACAGATCCAAAGGAAATTACAAAGAAAAGAAGCTACTTTAACTCATTCATTTAAAAAAAAAATTAATGAAGAGCTTACACTCCTGCTGGAATGGAAATAAAAGGGCGTAGCTTTAGAGAAGAATGGTTAGATATTTTTAAAAGATGGGAGCCATTACCTGAGGATGAGAACAAGGAGTGGCACTTGTATTACTCCGCCTGCGCGGGATTTTAGGAAGCGCAGAGTGAGTCACAGTATACAAGGCTGGTGAGTAACCTCCCGGGTGGGGCTGGGAGAGTGAACAGCAAAGGGAAATAAGAAATCCTGGGAGGAAGAGGGGGCTGTACCGCCTCTCCACCATGGTGTGAGCACAATGGCCCAACCCAGGGAACTGCACACTAGGGACTGGGTGCCATCACACGGGTGCACTTCACTGAAGGTCGCGCTAAAAGTAGCTGGTGACCGCAGCACATAGGACTGGGATCCGTGCGTCTTTCTCTAAACTACCCTTCATATGATTCAGGTCTATGAAGCAGCATTTTCATCCTGACCAGAAACCAGAAGTGCGATAAGCACGGCTCACTCACCGCATGGACAGCTCCTGCCATCCCCTGTTTTGTCCATCCATGTGGCCAGCCACCTTCCTCACAGGCCTGACAGTTAAACGTGCTTATCGCCTGAAACTCATTTAAACACTTAAAAGTTCAGTGCGCAAATACTGGACTTTTTCAGGAAAGGCCTTTCACAAATGGGTAAAGAGACAAATAGGGTTTGAGAGACTAGAGAGTGGAGGGTGGCAAGCTGGGCTCTGTAATCCCTTTCTCTGTTAACAGGAGCAGAGTTGGGTTTGGCTGGACAGTGTTCTCAGCTGAGATCCACCACATTATCAGTAATCCCACTTCACTCTCCAGCATCCCTTGCAAATAAGAGAGGCTCGAGACACAGACCCGCCTCGGGGTCAGGGCGCCTGGGGGAGGCCGATGCTGCGCTGGCTGAGCTTGGTGGTCTGTGCTCTCGCCCTGCTCCCTACCTTCCTTGCAGAAACAAGGCTGGAGTCAGCGAATCCACCTCACAGCCACCGTGTTACTAGCACAGGAGAAACCCGCACAGCTGCGCTGAGGTTGGAGCAAAGGGCGGCAGTGCAGGTCCTGACAGCGGCCTGCTGCTTCTGAACGTTTTGTCACACCCGTACCTCACATCCTCTCTACACAGATAAGAAAACAAAGGCAGAGGTGGGTAACCGGCCTCTAATCTAATTAATGGCAATTCAAATCCACGTGCTGGATGTAAAATCTCCTTTTTTGCCATGCTAACACTGGCTATCTTAAGAACACAGATAGACACATCTGTGCACAAATCCAAATGGCTTTAAAATGAAACAAAATGAAATACAAAGTCCCCTTGTATTGGCTCTGCTTTTAATTTTTGCAGAATTAAAAAAGGAAGTTTCCTGCACCATGCGCTGTGGCATGAACCCCAGCTGAGTTGTGCACACTTCGGTAGCTTCTGGGGTGCGGCCCAGGTGGCAGCTCCGATGCTTGGCTCAGCCAGCAGCTTGCGTCATTCCTGCCCAGCGTTCCGAGAGCACGTCCTGCAATCACACCGGCCCTCGGCCTTCGACAGAGTCCACTGCTGCACAGCGCTGCTTGCCTGGCGCGGCCACAGTCTGTGCCCAAACGCGCACCTGGGGAACACAGGCTGCTGCCCCTCGCCTGCCCTCCCTGCAGTGCGTGCCAGTGCACTTGGCCACCACGCCCTGTGCTCACGGCAGATGCAGGCTGCAAGGGTGGAACCAGAGCAGGGCACGGGCAGGAAAAGCAGAGGAACATGTGGCTCTTCTCCAGGGTCTTGGGATGCGCAGTATGGGGAAGTGCTAGGTCCACATCTGCGCTACGGAGAAGACTCATAGCCACCTAAAAACGTCGCGGATGGCATCATGGTGCTTTCGTTTTATTTGGAAGACCACAGTCTAGCACGCGAAGATGGTGAATTCAGGAGGTCTTATTTTTTTAACAACAGAAGGTTTTTAGTTGTTTTTCCATAAATCGTCTTTTCTATTATGGTTTTCTTGTTAACAGTTTATGATGTTTTCTTGATGGTAGAAACGAACAGGAGGAAAAAGGCAAAGCAGGAAGGGAAGAATTGAACATAGGGACAGAGAATGTAACTGCTACTATGCAGAACATGAAGCAGGCAGCTAAACCTCTGCCTACCGAATGGGGTCCCCCCACGCTCCTCACACAGAGGACAGCAGGGGGGCAGGGGCACCCTCCCCAAGCTCCCTCTCCATTTTAATTAATGATGAGCAGAGAAATAAGATGACAGACGTGACAAACATGATGTGTAAACAAAAATGTTTCATAGGCCTGTGTGGTGGAGATAGGGTGAAGCCAGCCTCCAAACAGCCCGGGGTGACCTGTCTCTCTCCGCAGCACCCCACGGAGCCCACACCGTCCTGGAGCGCAGGTGCTGCTCCTGGCACATGCGAGGATGGTGGGACGGTGTGCGAACGGGGCATGGCTGGCCAGACACAGATGTCCCTCCGCCACGTGGAAAGATGTTCAACCCATGGTATTCTAGCGGAATACAGCTTATAGCAAAACCCTACAGGTTTTGAAAGGCCAAAACCCTTGGCGTCACACTGTGTTGGCAGTGAGGTGAGGCATGCAGTCCCTGGCAGGAATGCAGGGTGCTGCTACACATGACAAGAAACTGGACAAGGCAACATCTGCCTAAATTATGGAAATATTTATCCATTGACCCAGAAATTCTGCTTCTAGTAAACAACTCAAAGGTATCCTGGCAAAAACCTTTAAAAAGGCACATGCAAAGCCAAGCATAATGGCATATACCTATGATGGGGGAAGTTGGGAGCACTTGGGAGGCTGAGGCAGGAGGACTACTGCAAATTCCAGGCCAGGCTGGGCTACATAGTGATTCAAGGCCAGCCCGAGCTACATGGTAACTAGTTTCAAAAACCAAAATACAAAAATGGAAAATGCACATGCACAAGGATCTTCATGAAGCAAATGTCCAAGAGTAGAAGGCTGATTGAATAAGCTATAATTTGTACAGCAGAGTACTGTGTAGCTGTGAAAACAAGTAAGAATTATCTGTTCGTGATTGCATGGTCTCCAAAATATTTCTTTCATATGACAAAGATATGGGGAAAGCTGGACATCTAAGAATAGAGGATAAAATGCATGTCCTGCAGCCATGAACAAGGACAAGAAACGATCATGGGATGGGTGAAAGGGGAAGGAGATGGAAAGGAGTTGAGATAAGGAAGGAAGGCCTGCTATGACCAAGTAACAACTCCCCACAAGGAGTGTGCACAGTAAGCAAGCACTAACAAGCACCATTTCTTAGAAAAACACATGTGTATATTTGACTATGACTGAAAATTAAGTCTCTTTTTTAATTTAGAGGGAAATAAAGATAGACAGACAAGAGTTAAAGTTCTCTTTGTATACACTGTTTCATGGATTTCAATTTGGAATTCTGATATTTTTACATAATTATTATATATGATTGGTAATAAAACATAATTATTAAAAATAAATTTTAAAGTGATATCAAAAAGTCTAATTTATAATTAAATGAATAAATCTAGCAGTATATGATCAGGGCAGTTGAAAAGTGTGGTGAATGTCTACATTCTTAAAATGTATCGCAGTGAAAGATACAGTACCGTTACCCTCCCCTGACACCTCCCCGTCCTGTTTCACACTTTCATCATCATTCTGGCCATTTCCTGTCTCACAGTTATGTAATAGCACGCGCCTGTCTTGGGGAATCGGTGATACACGGGTCACACCTTGATCAGCTCTCCTCACCACCCCTCCTCTTCCCACCCCTCACCAGGGTCTTCTCAGAAGTGATGAAAGCCGGGCACTGCCCAGAGAGGGGAACTCGTGAAACACAGTGCTGTGCCCTCACCCACTCACCCCTGAAGTGGGCACCGGGTAATGCCTGGCTCTTCCTCAAAGTCAATGCCCATGAAATGGGAACACTGTGAATGGATTCAGGACATTGAAGGAGCCACAATAACACAACTAAAGACCTCATGAAAGAGACCAGAGCTGCTCCAGAAGCAGCAAGGACGATGGGATGCGGGTGTTCAGTGAGCAGTGTAATAAGAGCGTGTTATGGATTAAAAACTGGTGGTCAGCTTAACGCCAGCTGAATTAAATCATGATGCTCCACCTGAGGAAAGCTGCCAGCACAAATAGAGATGTGGAGAAGAGCAAGGTGTTGTAGGTTTCTCTCAGTGTTGCTATTTGAGCTATTGGTTCTCCTGAGGGTCCAACCGTTGTCATCAGAGGAGCTCAGGACCTTATTGGTGAGACTGGCTGTGGTTCACTTTGGGGAGCTCTGGTCCTTACATCAAGCATTGCTTCCTGGCTCCAGAGGGGAAGATGTGTGCAGTTTAATCTCCAGGAGAAACTCGTCACACTGGCTTTCTGGCATGTACCGCACTGTTCTTATCATCGGAGGAGCACAGGGCCTCCGTGTCGCTGAAGATGGCTTCGGTGCTTTTCAGGGCAGCCCTGGTTCTTATTTTGACTGTGACTTCTTGGCTCCAGCATAGAACCCTCAACCTACCAGTACAGCTCCTTCACCCTGCTGGCATAGACTTTCTGGCTTCCACCACTGACCTTTGGGCCTTTCTAGCACGGATCAGTAAAACAGACTGGCGTGAGTCCTTCTTGTGGGCTCTAGACCTCCAGTTGTGGGAGGCATTGTCATGAGCTCTAGGTCTTCAGCTGGACTCATGTGTGGGATTCAGGCCCTTGGCTGAATATTCCAGGCCTTTAGTGTTGTGGATAAATTTCCTGCACTTTCTTGTGTTAAACTCTGGGTGACCATCATAACAGAATATAAATTCTGTGTCCTGATTCTAATTGTTCTTTGCACAACCCCTGACTACAACAGAAGTGCTAATAACGGTGCTAATATCTTTTACTGCAATAGTTTTTCTCTTTGAATATTCTCTGCATATTTTAATCAATCTTTGTACTCTTTTCTAAATTCACAGTTTTAGTAAGCTTATAAATGCCACAGCCTATATAAATTTAATAATATGTGAGATGGTTACACCTGCATATGAAATCTCCCTTCTACCCCACTTTCCAGTAAGAATAAACTAGCATTTCACCTTCCCAAGGAAGATGGAAGTGTACCCCTGACTTGCAAGGCTCCCTGTCTTGCTTCATGCGCGGTGTGAGGGAGCACAAAACCAGGTCCACTGTGCATAGTGATGATGCAATCTGCACGGAACCCCAAAAGCACTGCTCGCACGCTGTGTCAGCGCCTCTCCTCCCAGCAGCCTGGGTGACACATGCCGGTCACCGTCTCTCTCCCCTGCACAAGGTCACGCACCACCATGTGCGGTCCGGCTTTCCATCCCCTGGTGAACACCTCCCAAGGAGGAAAGACCGCCCTCAGCCGCAGGGGCTCCAGAGGCCCCGTCCACGGTGGCTGGGTCCTGGAGGAGGCGAGCAGCACAGGAGCGGTCAGCAGAGGGCAAAGGCGCTGGCACACAGGAAGGGGTGAAGCATTCCCGCCTAGCACCCAGGACAGGCTCCTCCTCAGCGCCTCTCGAGAAAGGGGCTCCCCTCGCACTCTGCAGCCCAAGCCTTTGGGTCCCTCGGGATCCACACCACAGCAGCCGAGAAGCAGAACCCTGGTGAGACTCTGAGAAAAGGCCTCTCTCCCAGGGCAGACCCAGGCAGCACACAGCCTCCCATGGGACCTCCTCCTAGCAGCCCTCAGCCAGGAGCTCAGCAGCAGTCCCCAGCCCGGTCCCCTCTCCAGCACCTGTCACCCACCAGGCCACTGCCTCCCAGCCAGGAAATATTATCATGTTATGGAAGCAGGCTCGTCTGCTTGCCAGCGTCCAGGTCATCCCACGCAAACATTAGACGTTTAACCATATGATCAGCGTACCTAAAACTTGACAGGAACACACAGCAAATGTATAGCCACTGTCAAAAAATGTTTCTGATTATCTCATAAACATTTTTCATAGTTTATTTGTATAAGTCAGACACTAAATAAAGTTTACTGTTTAAATGACTTAAGTTCCTTAAATATTTTTTAAATTTTTAATTATTTCTGATTGAATAAACATGCACATGTGTCTTCCAGAGTTCCCTGTGACCTGTATTTTACTAATTACATCCTTTATTTCATGTGTTACCTTGTCCCAGGACAGTATGGTTTTTCTTTTTTTGGGACAGAGTTTCTATGCAGTTCAGGCTGGCCTTAAACTCACTGTGTAGCTCAGGTTAGCCCTAAACTCACAGCAATTCTCCTGCCTCTGCCTCCTGGGGTTACAGACCTGAGCCAACACCCCTTTTAATAAGTTGATTGGTAGAGCCAGTGGCTGAATTGAAATCCATGCCAAACATTTTCACAGTCATTTTGACTCTGTGGAAGAGTCAGCAGTGGCTTAGCACCAGAGGCACTGAGCTAAGGCCACTGCATGAGGCCACAGTGTCATGCTTTTAGGAGCCTGTCTTCCTGTTGGATGTCTCCTGGAAGAACTGAGTGTGCGTATTTTTAGAAAAATATTTTGTATGCCATATCATTTTCATGCAGGCACATAATACTATCTATTCATTTTGTCTAATTTTAATAGTCATTAGTGACTATGGGCTAGTTCAATTATTTTCTTTGTGCTTATAAAGTGGAGATATTTTAATTCTGTCACTCCTACAGGTGGAAAACTTCCATAAAGAAGAAATTCATTGAAGTTTTATTGGCTGGTGGTTGCCCAGAGGACTCTGTGCCTTATAAAGCCCTCTTATGACTAGTTCCAAAAATAGCATCAGCCACAATTGCATCAGCTGATGCCACAATGGTTATTATGACTCCTGTGTTTAAATGTTTGTGTAAGGTTTCTGTTCACTGTATTTTTTAAAATTTTTAATGACAGCCCAGCCTGCTCTTATGGGAAGGGGACTTTTTACGTTGGTCTGGCTGGGGTTAGGCCATCTGTCACAAATATTTTCCAGGTGATTTTGCCAGTTTCCAGTCTCAGACCACAAATTAGTTGACCCCCCCCCAAGACTTTTCCAGTGAACAGATTTCAGAAGTATCATTTTATTTTGTAAATACTAATATTATAAATTTATACTCATAATTCCATTGCAATGTAAGTCTATGAAGTTTTATTTCATCTCATAAATTTCACCTCTGCAATGCTCAAAATCCTAGATCTCAAAATCATCCATAAACTTTCAATTTTTATATACTATACAACATATATGAATAAAAGAACTACATTGTCACCAACAATGTTGATAGTGAAAGAATTTATAAATTTAGAAGACCTTATCTTTCTTGGCTTATTGCACCTCCCCATTTGGGTTGTGTGAAATTACTCTTTTAAGTAATATGTAACAATTCCAATCCTATGTTTGGGTATGATAAAAATAATGTGCTAAATTTTTTAAAAAGTTGTTACAGTAAAAGACATATTGCCCCTCCGAAGGCTGCCACCTGCTCTGAGCACAACTGTCCCGTGATTCTCACCACTTTCCAAAGCAGCCCAGAAGGCCTCTTTCCTGAACATCTTTAGGTAACCCGTCGCCTGCCTCAATGCTCTGCATCCATTGGAGGCATGTAATTTTCATGGTCCTTTGGACTTCGTGGAAAAGCCACAAGTGGCATAGCACCAGAGCCACTGAATAAGGTGGGTGAGGACATAGCACTGTGTTTTTATGAGCCTGCCTCGATGCTCAGTGTCACCAGGCAGTAGCATTCACTGTGTTTTTGATCACCCCTAGTAAAATACAAAAGAACACTTCCAAAATCACTTCAGAAAGTCATGAGAACAATGAGATTAACGTGTTTAAAGTGAGAGGGAGCCTTTCAGACGGGGATTAATGTCAATATTCCTTTTACCCTAATAATGTTCAAGCCTCTCGAACAGTTCTTACAGATTAATCGACTTTGGAAAGAACCCAGGAGTCTCTCCATCCATCAGAATCTAATTAGAGAATTTTTACATAATTTATGCTCAAAAAATAAAAGCTGAAAATTTAACAAATGCATTTATTTTTCACAAACGAGTATCTGAGAGTCTCATATGTGTATGCCTGCATATGAATGCAGTTGGATTTTATTCCCTCATTCCCTTCTGAAGTTTGAAGGACCTGTGAGAGTCCCATGATTTAGATCTAAGTCTATATTGGATATTACCTGGACATCATGATATTAATTGCTTCTCCAGGCATTTCTCACTGAACGGTGATATAAAACCAGACTAACATAGTAATTATATCACTAAGTGAACATACTTACACACTATTAGTCAGAGTAATCGTTAATAATTTGATGAATGAATTTAATGAATGAATTAATCAATGGACCATTAGCTGAAACAGAGTTGAAATAAGCAGATATCCTGTGACTAAATATAGACACTGGCTAAACTTAAACATATATTTACATTATGTTGAAGAGAAGTTTATTTATTCTCAGACTGTTCTCAACACCTCCTCATTCTTCACTGGCAAATCTCCAGTTGCTGTGGAGTCCTTGAGCTCTGACGTGCAGCTCCACGAAGCAGGAATAAGAGAAGGAATCAGTGGAGCGTGTCTGCTGCTCATGTAGCCAACACACAGGAACAACCGAGCTGATAGCACGGAAAGCAAAATCAAGAGTCTGTTCAAGAAGCACCAGGAGACCCCGTACTTTCTGATGGACCATATGGTGACAGAGTTATTCTATGTTGACAGTAGGAAATTTCTTCAAAAAAGAAACTGGATTTGCATTTTGTTTTAGTTTTGCACTATGCTAAGTTTATTTATGAGTTAATTACAGGAAAAATGGTGTCTGTCAGTTTTGAGCCTGGATTAAGTTTTTAATCACAGAAATCATCTGAGACGATCCCCGTGTGGTGTTCTTCCTGTGACATGTCCCCTGGGATGCAGTCACAGGCCGGGCAGCTCCAGCATAGCCTTCTGGAGCCCCGTGTTGGAGGTGCCGGCCCGACAGAGCTCTGGTCCATCCTGCCTCCCACACCACGATGGAACTTGTCCAGGACCAGATGTAGGTCCGGCCCAGGGACCATGGTCCGGTTTTACCACCTACTGGTGACTTCCTGCATGCCACAGGGGTAGATTCTGCACCTGCAAAGAAGCATCTTGTCAGAAAGGCCTGCAAAAGCTTGGCAAATAGCTTCACACCTACCACGTGTGCAGGAAACCATCGGGCTTTGGTGAGATGGTACAAATGCTGCTGCATGAGACATGCATGGGACGCGAGGCCTTTGCCCCCTGGGCCCTCTGCCTGGGGCCCTGCTCACCCCTCCTGCCCTGCACAGAGTCACCTCTGTCACTGGTGCACCAGCCTGTCCTGCAGGGTCTCTTCCCCAACACCTCTGCGCAGCCTTGAGCTCGAAGCCTCAGGTCGTCCCCCAGCCTGTCCTGACCACGCGCTGTGTCCCGAGAGGCCGTCCTTGTGCATCCAACTCCACTCCCGGGGCGAGAACTTGTCCTTGTGCCTGGGCATGGCCTCAGCTCTGAAGCCGCCAGGGCCCACACACATCCTACGGGTGCCCGTGGGAGGGTTTAATCCTCGACTTAGCAAATCACTGTGATGAGAAAAAGAAGTAGTGCACTCACTGAGAGACAGTTTGCCAGGTTTTCTGAGGCTTCCTAGGCCAGAGCCACTGCACCTCCTCTCATGACACGTGAACACTCACGTCAGGTACTCAGCAAGGGTAGATCTGTGACGTTCCCAGAATGGAAACCTGGGAAGAGATGGGATCAGCTTGAGCTTAAAGAAACTGCAAGCATCATTTCAAAGTCAACACTGCCTGAGTGGGTGAAATGGAAACTAAATCTAAATATACATATATATACATATATATACATTTCACTTAGGAAATTACATTTCCCAGCTTAATCTTCATTTCTGTGGATGACCTTAATCTCATAATGTGAGATGCTTATGTGGTTAGAAAAGTAATTATGTAAAAACACCTTTCTGTTCACTCGTCCTAGCCTATCTCCAAGTCACACCTGCTTGTTGTATCAACCAAAATAAACATTTACTCATTTCCGCATTACACAGCTCAAATGGTTACGGAAGGGACAGCTTGGATTTTTCTTTCATTATGTGCTAAGCTTACAGCTAATCCTGGTTCAGAATCCTGTTGTCCAAAGATGTGTTATAGACGATAAAATTCAGTGTTGCAGGTTGCTCTGTGGAGGTTATGAAACTCCTGGTTAGGAAACAAAGTCACCTCGGGGTGTGGATGTGTGGATGGGCCACTGGGCACAGGAAACGGTGACAGCAGAGGGTTCAGGCCCATGATAAGTTGTTGGGTCTATGCCTCGACCCCCAGACCCCCAAAAGGGTGCATGGTGAAGGTGCAAAGGAATGAGACACACAGCAGGGTCTTCACGGCTGCAGGAGGAGTGAGACCCTCGGCAGAGCTCCTAACTCTGCTGGCCGGCAGCCGACTGACCGGTGCGGCCCGTATTTAATCAGAACAAGCAAGGCTTTGAGTGGACAATGGAGGAAACCTGAGCAGGATCTTGGGTGGGGTTCAAGGACCCCTCAGAGCAACAGATGATGCTAATTAAGGAAAACTATACTAAAAGTCTCCAGGTGGCCTCAGCTGTGGCCTATCTTGCCCCCTGAGGTATCTCCTCGTTCTCAGTTCAGTCGTGCCCGGGCCGCACCACAGCCCTGCACGTGCATTCAGCTTCAATGGTCTCCAACAATAAGTGACCACGGACAGCACTCCAGCGAGAACTTAGTCCACCCCACCATCAAAGGGTCCCTGAGCGTTCACCAGCTACATCTCTTATGACTTAGATGACTACTCTGCAAACAGTATGGACGAATTTAGAATACACAAAATATTTTCTGTGACAATTCCGCCTAACAAGCTTTAAAAGAGACATAAAACAAAAATCATATGAATTACTATAAATACAATGCATATCTCAATGCATATGTGAAATCATATTGTAGTCCCTTCCACTAGCTTTGAAGGACATATATAACCCAAAGTACTGTCATTATCCACCGAAAGGGAATCTATGTTAAATATGAAGGCCAAGTTGTTTTAAATTTAATCCAAACCAAATAAACCAATATTTTTCTAAACAAGAACTGACTCTGTTTATTGCTCGCTCCCTTTATACTGGGGAGATGTTTTAGGCGCAGGGTCTGAAGTTTCAGCCTAGGGCAAAGCCGTGTGGCTTCTTGGGCATAAACCCACCATTCTCAGGAGTAGCAGTTGGCCCTTGACCCTGGGAGCTTCTCTGAGTGGCAGTTTGGCCCTTGACCCTGGGAGCTTCTCTGAGTGGCAGTTTGGCCCTTGACCCTGGGAGCTTCTCTGAGTGTCAGTTTGGCCCTTGACCCTGGGAGCTTCTCTGAGTGGCAGTTTGGCCCTTGACCCCAGAGCTCCTCCTCTGCACGGAGGCCTTGAGCCCTGAAGGAGCTGCAGTGATGAGACTGAGCAGGCCCAGGCTCTGCGTCTTCCAAGGGCTCCCTGAAGGCCCCTCTACTCAGTGTGCACGCTGGTGCTGGCCCGTTCCCAGGAGTGAGGGCAGAGGCTGTGGGGCCTCAGGTGTGCGAGCGACCACAGGTCTCAGCAAAGTCCGGTCCCCAGGGTGGTGGCGGCAGCACAGGAGCTGGGTGGGACGGGTGAAAGGCTTTGGGATTGTGTCTGCCTCTCAGGCTGCTGGGGGTTTTCTCTGCACAGTGAGCGGAGCAAGTGACCAGCCTAGATTTTCCTTTCCCTCCTTCATGCTTTTCCCTGATACTATAAATCAAGAATGCAGATCAGGGCCCAGCACTTGGCATTTAAGCAGACACTGTAGCAGATGCCGACTCCTACTGGGCCAGTGGTTTAGGACCACAGGTGCAAAAACAAGTGAAAACTGAGGATTCTTTTGATTCAGTAAGAGTTGTTAAATGTTCACTATTTTAAGAAAATGTAAATAAGATCCCTAACTTTATGGACGGTACAACCTAACCAGACCTGTTGTGTCACTCGTGCTGTTTGGGCAGTTGTAAACAAGATGCAGTTCCTGCCAATATCAGGTTTTACCGTTTATTTCCTCCAGATTATCACCACACACCCCATATGCGTAGGTACAATTTAACACTTTTACTGAAAGACTATCTCCTGAATACATCATTCACAGAAAAACACCTCTTTCATGAATTTTAAGTCTATTCTTTTGGGGGGAAGTTGAGGAATTACAGGGACTGGTACAGGTAGTAATTTTGCTACATCTTATAGACTCCAGAAAAAAGCAAAATTACATCTTGAAAACATAGCAGAAAGTCTTCTGCTGATAACAGCAGAGTCCCAGACATTTACAAAGCTTTTCTGTGTGTTGCTTTTCTTTTTGCGTCATTGTTAGTGTCACTGCTGTAACTGCATAAAAACAGGAAGTGAAAGAAGTTCCATGAGTTGTTGGTGGACACTCTGCAGGCAGTGAGTCAAGCTTAATTTTTCTTTAATTTGTAGTATTATTTATAATAGTCTCCCAAGGAGTCAAATACAAAGAAAGTGACGGAAACACTAAAGACCTAGAAAATCCAGCCCAAGGGCCTGACATGGCAATAACTTTTGTATGAGTTCAGCTAAAATCCTAAAGCCCTGACAATGACTCACACCAGTTTCACAAATCTGTGCTGGGAAGGCCCAAAGGTCAGCGGTGGGAGGCAGAAAGTTATGCCAGCAGGATGAAGGATCTGTGCCAGTGGGTTGAGGGTTCTACACTGGAGCCAGAAAGCAATGCTCAAAGTAAGGACCAGGGCCCCCCTAAAGGTACCACAGCCATCCTCAGCAACACTGAGGTCCCGAGCTCCTCTGACAAGGAGAACAGTTGAGCTCATATCACGAAGCCAGCGTGACAAACTTCTCCTGGAGATTGAACAGCACACCTCTTTCCGTCTGGAGCCAGGAAGCAATGCTCAATGTAAGGGCCAGAGCTCCTCGAGCTTGGTTTTAAAACCAGATGCTGAAATTCCATCCCATGACCTACACACTGGATTCCACTTCTGGGAAACTAAATGCACACAGTAGATTTTCAGTGTATTCCTAACCAGAATTATGACCTCATTTCCAGAATAAGGGAAAATTAGTCATGGATTTTCTATCCTATTAATTTCCATCAGAAAGAGATGGCTTAACAAACAGCATTGGAATTTCCAGCCATGACCCTAAAGTAAGAAGAACAATTAATCTGCATTGAGGATCTAATTTATGGAGGTGCATCAAGGAAGCTGAATTGAAATGAATTCAGTATCCAATCTGGGACAACATCCAGGGTTGTTTTCCTGCAGGAGAAAGCCCGAATTCACTATTCCTCAGGCTATGAAACAAACTTGCACTACCAAAATCTCAAGAACTCATGTTTTTAAATACCCTATCAACATGTAAAGAACTATATATCTTTCTAAACAACTGATTTCAGTTGAACTATTGATCATTATGAGTGATTTTTGTGTGATGAGTATGAATTGGCACACAACATTCCAAATGCCTGACACCTCTTAATTCTTTGTCATCTTCAGTCAAATCAAAACTGGACACTAGTTGTCCCCAACCATAGTTGACAGAACCAGTCCCCATCCATTGTCAAGTCTTGCTCTACGCTATTGATCAGAGAAGAGCAGAGGAAGACGCAGCACGCCCTCTTCAGGCTGCTCCCCGGAGCCACAGCCTCTGCTCAGGTCTGAAGCTCAGAGCACAGCCGCACTGTGGGGTAGAGGGGACCTCGGGACAGAGCACCTGCCAGGCACATGCAAGGCCCTGGGTGTGCTCTCCACACAGAGGAGAAAGAGGAGTGGGAGCAGGAGACGGAAGGAAGAAGGGAGAGGAAGAGAAGAAGACTAAGAAAAGGAAGAAGGAGGAAGATGACAGGGAAGGAAGAAGGAAGAGGAAGAGGAGGAAAGGAGTAGGAGGAGCACACTAAGAAGAAGGAGGAGGAGGAGGAGAAAGACGAGGAGGAGGCAAAGAGGGGGAAGTAGGAGAAGTCGCAGGCGCCATCCCTCTAGCCGGTCTTAGGCCCAGCGGGGACACTCCCAAAGCCTCCAAGCTCTGGTCGTCCATGCAGTCACACAGGCGGCCACACAGCTATGACCAGGAGACAGCGTCACTGCCGTGCTGTTATCCCTGACCTGGTCTCAGACATACCCCTCCTCCTGCCTGGGCGGCTCCAGCCACAGGAATTTTGTACTGTTTGTCACAGAAGCATCTGTACCTTCCTTTCTATCCTCCAGTTCAACAATGTGCCAATTTGCCTAATGAGCAACACTTCATATTCTGGAAACAAAAGTCAAGAAATAAATCCAATGCTCTGCCTGGTTTTCCCTCTGTTCCTGTGGAAGACGCTTTCCCTTCTGCTACAGTTTCAAACTCATTTACTTCTCCTGGAACAAGCACTCCCAGCTGTGAGTATGTGACCAGCAGCCTTGCCGGTCCTCAGCAATCAGCATGAAACGCCAAGCGGAAGACTGCAGTTAGAGGCTTGTGCACTGGTGACTTCCTCTCCGGGAAACACTGCATAGCCCAGAAGATGGCGTGGGCCGCAAGCAGCACTTTTCTCTTCAAACAGGGGCCTCGCTCCTCACGAGTAGTGTACAGAA
>PVJX010007800.1:0-68962 GCA_004027295.1 Dolichotis patagonum | reverse complement strand
CCCATTTTACAGATGAGACACCGCAATTTAGAGGTCACATAGTAAATGTGGAAGTTGGGACTTGGACTCGGCTTGCCTGGCTCTGAAGCCTGTACCTGGAGCCATGCTGAGTGAAGTGGACAGTGGTCACCGAGAAATTTGTGCACTAGTGAAGGGAGGGCTCTCGTCCTAGAGATCATCACAGGAGTGGAGAAGAGTATGTATTACATGATGTTATTCTCTCACAATTCTAGGAGACGAGTATTACCATTATCCCTGCCTTAACGACACAAAAATGGAGGCACAAAGAAATTAGAGATGTCAGGACTGATGGCACTCCTTATGAGGCAGGAAAGTTACAAATTGGAGGGCTGCCTGGGCCACTTGGTGAGACCCTGTTTCATGATAAATAAAAAGCAAAAGGGGTTGGACTTGTAGCTCAGTAGTGGAGCACAATCCCTGGTACCACAGTCAGCCAGTAGATACAGAAATGGCTGGGGATGTTGCTCAGTGTTCTCTGGATTCAACCTCTAGTACCACAAGAAGAAGATGCAGGAGAAGTTAGGTAACTGCATAACCTGGTAAGTGGCAGGCCCTGACCTTGTACCCTGGCTAGCACCCTTCAGGCCTGTGTTTCTAGTTACCGAGCCGCACAGGTTCCCGTTAGCAGCAGCATCCAGCAAACCAGCTTTTGGGAAGCTCGTGCCGCACTGCGCACTTGAGACTGCTGCTTCCGGTCTAATCAGATCCTACACAGGATGGCCGAAGGACTCTTGTCTGCATGGAGACCATTCCCAGACCCACAGTCCAGCGGAGATGCTGCTCCAGACCTTGTGTCTGAGCTGCCCACGGGGAAGTGGCCTGGCTGCCTCCCCAGATTGCTGACAGCGCAACCTTTGGCAGGGGCAGCCAGAGCCTCATGCTGCTGTTGGCTGAGAGCCCGGCCAGAGGGACTGAGCCAGAATGGAGTAAGCAGCTGCAGGGTCTGGGCCCCCGGGGCCTGCAGGCACCCAGGCCTAATGCTGGGACAGTGTTCAAGTTGTCACAGCCAGAGATGGGGACTAAACATTAGGACCCTTGAGCTCCAGGCTCGTGTTGACTGATCCACTGTGGGACCATGGAGAAATTCCTGCCTTTCATGGGCCTCAGTTTCCTGGTAGTTCATCATATCACTCCTGGCCTTGACTTTCCTGCTGAATATAACCTATGACTGATTGGCCACCTGAGGTGCCACAAAGTAGTCATCCCTGCCTAGAAACCCAGACCCCATGTCATTTAGAATCTCTCCTTGGTGTCAAGCCCTGCTGAACATGGATCATAGGCGTGCTGTCAGTCACAGTCGTGAAGGCGAGCTGTAAGAACATGGAGTTAAACAACCTTGTACTTTCTGGGCAGAGAAGGGATCTGTAGTCACCGTAAGAGAACAACCTGTGCAAAAGCCTGGGGACAGAAAAGACTTGTTTATCAAGGAAAGAGTGAGCTCTGTATGGCACATTGCAGAGAGGAGAGAGTGTTTGTGTGAGAATGTGGGGCTAAAGGGACAGGTGGGAGATGGCAGGGGCTGAATTAAACACCAGGTTGCTGAGCTCCAAAAGCTAGAACAAGCAGGGCTGAGGGGAAGGTCCCTAAGAAAGTGATGTTACGATTTGAACATGAGGATGCGGGGGCCCAGCGTACTGAAGCAGCAGAGGAAGGAATATAGCCAAGTGGACAGTGGCCCGTGATCATCCCACCAGTAAGGGGATCCTGGGGCTGAAACTCAGGTGCCTTCTGACTTCAGGCCTGCTGCCTCACAGACCCTTTCCACTGGTATTCTCCTCTCATTTAAATCTTAACAACAGCAAGGGATATTGCTCAGCAGCACAGCACAAGATCATGGGTTCAATTCTCTGTATCAAAAAAATAATGTCAACAAAGAATTTTCATCTCTGATCTTGCTGGACCCTCAGTGAGGTAGACCCCCACTCTCCCCACTCCAAAGCAAACTGAAACCCAGGAAGTCTACAGTAAGTGATTCCTCTGTTTATATAGAAAGAGCCAAGATAAGAACCCAGTTCTCTGGGCTTCAAGATACCCTGGTGAGACAATAGAAGAAAACCACCTCCCTTTCCCAGCTTTGGCTTGGGCCATGCTATTCTTCAAATGACAGGCATCCCAGGGACTTTCCTGGAGAAAAACTTCCTGGAAAGATACAAGAACAAACCCAGAGATATGTTTGACGTGGGGACAGCTGTGTCCTAAGTCTAACAGTGTCTAGGGACCCCAAGCAGCTATCTTCCCAGCTTCCTTGCAGCACAGAGCAGATACTCAGGCTATGGTTCTTCCTGTCTTCCCAAAGGTAAGCAGGGCTGCTTTTGAATGAACTGGAGTGTGAGCCCATACTGTGTGGGCACTGTAAAGCTCTCCTTTGATCTCTAGGAGAAGCGATGCCCTGAGCTCAGAGAGGTCCATAATTCAAGCACCACGAGCTCAAATCTTGAAATGGGAAGAGCTATTTTGGGGCCCTAAAAGGTCTAGAGCCTTCAGGAGAGGAGATTGGGTTCTGATAAGCTGGGATGCTCCAGATACCTGGGAGGAGGTTCCAACAATAACAGATAACTTGTCCGACAGTAAACCAGGAGCACTTCCAAGTATTTCAGTATATCTGGGGGCATATGTTTGCCATGTCCACAAAGTTTCTTCAGTCCCTTGAATTTTCAGAGCACTTACCCCTTAGTCATCCCCTGTGTTCCACTCTGATCCTTTCATGGAGCTAGAAACTGAAAAAAGGAACAGAATGCCGTCCAAGGCCTCATAGTGAGGGACACATCTGGAATAAGATCCAGCCCAGCCTGCCTCAGACCTGACCCTTCCCTGAGGCCTCTGTCCCGCATTGCACCTTCTGCCAAACCAGAGATCCCAATCTCCCCCAGTTTCTGCAATGCTAGAGGCCAAAACAGTCAAAGAACCAAACCCCATTCCCCAGGAGAGTCGCCTTTCCTGAGAAGGCCTTGCCTAGGGAGCTGAAATGAGCCAGAGACTTAGTCCTGCCTCTGCCTGCTTCCCTGAGTGGTCTCGAGTTTGAGTTTGAGTCCATGGATCTGAAGGTGCTTCATAAATTAGAAAATGCTGAACCAGCACAAGGAAGGGGAACCACCACTGTGTTGTATGTAGACATGAGTGATTTGGAGCCAGGCCTTAAGGGGGCTCCCAGTCTTGGAGGAGGCTGACACACAGGCACACAGCCCTAAGATGGTATGAGTGACACAAGAGCCAAGGGGTGTGCCAGGCACTGAGAGTGGGGTCAGGGAAGGCCCTGGGAGGGGGGTTGCAGGGAGGTAGATGTTGGAGACCAGCCCTGAGAGAGGTTTACGCCAGGCAGACAGAAGATAAGATACATTTCAGGGATGGGAACAGCTTATGCAAAGGGAGAGGGCTGGAATCAGTAAGGTCGCCAAGAAGACCTTGAGATACTCATAAGAAGATCCAAAGTTCTATTGAGTAAAGCATGAAAATTCTAACAGAAAAGTAGCCCTCATAATAAGAATTACTGTTTTTTTTTTAAGATTTCAAAATAAAGACTCCAAGTAAGCAAACAAATTGTCCAAGGCCTGTGTATTACTCAGAAAAACAGCCAATAGTATTTCTATATAATTGCATAATTATGGAAGCTAGCAAGTCCCAAGATCTGCAGGCGGAGTTAAGAAGCTGGAAACCCAGGGCAGCCAATAGTTTAGTTCCAGTGCACCTCAGGGCCCAATCAAGCGGACACCATCAGATTATCAAATGGCTGAAATTATCTCTCACAGCCTCACATCTACACATGGCAAAGCCAGAGTTGGAGCTCCTTTGCTGCTGCAGTGTGGGACAGAGGTCCAGGACGCCCTTTCCCATCCTGGACTCCAGAGCTGAGCCAGTTGGGGAGAAGCACCAGTCCCTGGCCAGTTTAGACTATTGACCAGATAACCCAGCAGGGCTTGGGCAAGGAGCTAACCATGAGCCTGTCTGTTTTAGACAAGATTGCACCAAGGTTTTATAACCTCTTGGGAGGAAAAATGAGGATAAAGGGCTTCAAAGGAACTGGTCCATCAGAGGCCTTGGCTGGAGCAGGACCTTCTCAGTCAGGCATCTGGACAACCTTGCCTCTGTCTCCCTTTACCATCTGCTCCCCACCCTGGAGAGTCATTGCTTTCAAGATTGTAGGGGACTGGATTTATAGCTCAGCGGCCCAGCAGAACTTGCCTAGCAAGCGCAAGGTCCCAAGTTCGATTGCTGGTACCCACATACACCTACACACACAAAAAGTTACTGGAACTGAAAAGCCCTCAACCTTCCCTTCTTTAATTCTACACCATTATGCAGGAGGAAAAGCAGGTCCAGAGAGCAAGAGACCCTCCCCATAATCACACAGCTGGTTTAGTCCTCCACCAACTGTATTTATAAATCTTACTATAAAAGACCGAAAGGTTTTGTTATGTGGGGATTTAACAGGTAATGGGAATGATGAGTTAAATCCAGGATCACGGTTATACGATCCTCTCCCCACCAGCCTGGACCTGTAAGGAAAAGATTTACCTATCTGTGTGCCTCCAGTTTTCACACCAAGCCTAGCCCAGAAAAGGTGCCTGTTCATTCTGCAGTGTCCCTGCAGAATGGCCTCAAGGCCTGGGAACAAAGGATGAATTGCCAAGGAACAGAATCTTCATGGCCCAGGGTTCATGAGTGATGGAAAATGGAGCTGAGGTTGCTACATCCCAGGTTCCAGGCTTCAGCCCCTAGGGACACAGGGATATCCTCTCATTTTGATTCAAATGAAGAATAACAAGTACAGTTGGAACCTTGTACTCATGAGTAAAAGTCTGGAGATGGAGGGACCTGGGATATAGCTCAGCGGCACAGCACCTACCTGGCAAGCGCAAGGTCCTGAGTTCGTTTCCTGGTACTGGAAAAAAAAAAAAGTCTGGAGGTGGAAAAGTATAAGGTTCTTGATGTATCTCAGAGAATAGGATGAAGAGGTAGAGGGTTTCCAGCAGAAGCCAAATGGAAGGCCTTGGTCTCTTTGGGGCAGTAGAGAGCCACTGACTTTGTTTACACAGGTCCTCAGGATGACAGTCCCAGGAGGTACTGTGGGGGCAGCACACCCCAGATTCCTCAGGGAGCAGGGACGGTAGGCTGTGCTGTGCTAGCATTAGTATCCGTTTTCCTTCCTGATCAGAATACTTCTGTGGCCATCACCCTTTGGAGCTCAGCACCCCTGAGACGAGGGAGAGATAAAAGCACCCACTAGACAGATGGAAAAACTAAGATGCAGAGAGATGAATCACAGCTGGGAAGCAGATCACAAGGCCCAAGGCCCTTGACGTTTGCCCCCTACCCGGGAGAGTGTCAATGAGGAAGTAGAAATGCAGAATGTTGAGTCTTCTCTAAGTCACTCAGTGACCCGTGGCCAATTCCTCCTACTGTTCTGGGTGGTTATCTCTCCATAAGGCTGGGCCTTTCTACTGTCCAACAGCCCAGAGTTTATAAAATAACTTAGTTTGGCCACGATATCTTGATCTGAAGATCATGCCACTGAACAGCCAGATGCAACATTAGTCACTTCCTGAAGAGGGAAAAAGACTTCCCTGGTCACCAAGCCAACAAATGAGGTGCTAACCCCAAAAGCTGTTTTCCCGGCCCGTCCCTTGGAGCAGCAGAATTGAAGCTTGGCTGGTAAGACCAGAATTTGAATGACCCCAGTCACTGGTCTGGTAGAGAGAGGTTCTGGGGCCAGAGATGCCAATCTGAGGCTTCACAAGTTAAGACCTGTTATTGCTGTGTCACTGCGCCCCACCAGGAACTTTCTGATGACGTCGGAGGGTGGGGCGAGGCTACAGTGCTTGAGAACACACCAGGAGCAGGGGCTTTCCACCCAGATCCCTGCAAAGTTGCTCCATCATTCTGTCTCACCGCAACCATTTCCTTCTCTCAAAAACTCCCTCCCAGCAGGCCATGAGACCATTCAGGCTCTCAGCATAGAGTAAACCCAGACTGACTTGTTAGCTGTGACCACACCAGGCCCAGAAATGTCCCAGGAGGCCCTCCCATTTGGCCTCAGCTGAGGGCATGTGGGAAGCTGACCCAAGCTACACCTCTCAGAGAGTAAAAGTAATACGCTCCCAACCCCTGCAGAGCAGGCCAGTGAGCAGCTTCCTTGATCCTCACAACTATCCCTGGGGGTAGAAACAGTTGTTATCTGTGGTTACTATACAGACAAGGAAACTGAACAAGGAAACAAAAGATCCCAGGGTAAGCCCACTTTTCTGTCTGGGCTGTCTACTGCTTAGTGGACTAAAAGTATTGAGTGAGCAACTCCCCATGAGGAATGTAATTATTATGTGCTGAGAAAAAGTTAGCTAGGCATGATAAAGCGTGCCTGTAATCCCAGCACTCCGAAGGCTGAGGCAGGAGGACCACTGAAAGTTCAAAGCCAGCCTGGACTGCATAGTGAGTTCAAGGCCAGCCTGAGCTACATAACAAAACTCTCTCCAAAAAAAAAACTTAATAAAAATATTGCAGTCCAACATGGTGTCACACATCTGTAACCTCAGCACTCTACAAGGTTGAGGCAGGAGGATCACAAGTTTGAGCCCAGCCTGCACAATTTAGTGAATTAGAGAGATTTTGTCTCAAAATAAATAATAAAAAAGAGGGGATATACCTCAGAGAAAAGGCCTTGGGGTGAGTCCACTATCACTCCCCCGCCCCAAAACAGTCAATTTTAAAAAGGCCATCACCAGTGACGGTTTTATGTCCTTTGTGTTCTCCTAACTTACCAGATCAAACATGTATGATTTTCATAAGAGGAAAGTAGTGTTATTTTTGAGAAGTGAACTGCACACTTCAAGGACTGGGTTGACCTAATCAGCCAGAGCCTCCGCAGTTCCTGAGAAAAAGGCCTGGGGGATTTTGGTTGCCTTCAGACCAGAATGAGTCAGCAGGGTGAAGTGGCTGCCGAAACACCAGGCAAACAGAAACACAGTCCTGGTTTAAAGAAGAAAATTTCTCCTGCACCTCGAGACTGGCCAAGCCTCCTTTGAGGCTCAATGCACAGGAAAACTGCTCTGACACAGAGACTTCACTGCCAAGAGACCTTGGAGAAGAGGCCCTGGGGAAAACCTTCATAGCACGTGCTGTTGGCATGCAGGTATGGGGAGGGCTTGAACAGGGGACTTTCCCTGGCCAGGTAGTACGTTCCCTGTTAGTAGAAATGCAGAGACAGGCTGAACACTACCTCTACAGGGCAGCTGTGCCAATAATCAATTGCATTAGTGGGCCAAACTCATCATAGAGTTTGCAAGATATGAAGGGGGAGAGAGATACAACCAGCTCAACATCATAGGGAATGTGTTAGAACTATCACAGTAAACAACTGTGGTAATGATGAGAACGGTTTGTTGAGCACTTGTTATATACCAGGCTCTTTATGCTCAGCACATTACATCCATATCAGGGGATCTCAAACTTGAGCTATACCAGAATTTCCCGGAAGGTGGATCATAACAGGCAGCTGAGTCCCATGTCCAAAGCCTCTGATTCAGTGTGTCCAGGGTGACGCTAATCCACAGGTGACTTTAATGCTGCTGGTCTGGAGACCACATTTGGGAAACCACAGTATACATTATCTTACTTATTTGTTACAGCCACTTGATGATAGAGGTTCCGTAATCATCTGCATTTCACAACACAGCCATCATCTGAGGCTCCTCAGAGGTAAAATTACTGTTTATAGCTTCTAAGTGGAGGAGCCAAGGATTGAATCCAGGTCTCTCTGACCCCAAAGTTTAAATTTAACCAAAACAGTTTTCCTAATTAATTGGTGACTAGAAATCAAGATTCTAATTGATAACATAAACATTGAAAATTGTCTCTTCAAGATGTGACATAAGAATAAATTTTTTTGATCCCTGGTAGAAGTTATAGCAAAGAGTTACCAGTATCCCAGGGCCAGGGAATCAGCCACGTCCTGGGTTGGGGCGGGGAGACAGTGAATCAGCTGCTCCCCCACACTGGGAGAGGCTCCGGGTTATACCACATTAAGCCCAGGATTTCAACAGTCTTACAGCTCTAAAGTCCTCAAGCTATGTGCTGTCTTCTGGGGCAATAGTTTTTCCCCTTTATTATGATGCCATTCACCACACATTTTTTGAGCATCTCACTCAACAGAGCAAGGTATGGTAAGATGCTGTTGGCTGAATAATGCTCACTTCAAGATGTCATGATGGTTCTAATCCCCAGTGCCTGTGAAGTTTACCTTAGATGGCTAGAGAGTTCAGTTTGATTTTTTGCTTTGTTTTTGTGTTTGGAGACAAGGAGTCTCTATATAGTCCAGGCTGGCCTTGAACTTGTGATCCATCTGTCTCAACCTCCCAAGTGCAGGACTCACAGGCCTACACCACATGCCAGACTTTAAATTAAGGGTTTTAGAAGTGCTGTGTGTGTGTGTGTGTGTGTGTGTGCACATGCGCACATTACTGCACTTTGATCTCTGGAGCTCGTGTATGCTCGGCAAGTGCTTTATTACTGCGTTACATCCTCAGACCAAAGGATCTCAAAGTGAGGAGAGCACCTTAGGTTATTACCAAGTGAGCCTGATGTAATCACAAGGGCCTTTATAAGACAGATTTAAAGATATTATGCTGGCTTTAAAGATGGAGGACTATGAACCAAGAAAAGTAGGTCTAGAAAGTAGAAAAGAACCAGATGTGGTGGTGCATACCTATGATCCCAACACTCTGGAAGACAGGTAGCTGGATCACAATGTAACACCTTAGTGAGACCCTGTCTCAAACTTTTAAAATACAAAAAGGCCTGCAGATCTAGCTCTGTGCAAAGATCTTGGGTTCAACCCTCATTACCTCAAAAAAAAAAAAAAATAGGAAGAGATAGGAGGAGGGAGAAAAGTCAAAGAAAGAAATTCTCTTGCCAGAACCCGCCCATGCTGTAATATTTATGTATTTATTTACTTATATTTGGTTAGCAGCACTAGAGTCTGGAACATGCTAAGCGAGCGCTCCAACGCTGAGCTCCATCCTCAGCCCCACTCCTTGATTATAGCCCCCAAATGACCCGTGTTAGACTTCTGATCTCCAGAACTACAAGATAACAAACTGCCTCTGGTGTGAGCAAATAAACGCACATCCACATCCACATTCACACTGCTGCTGCCCTTGATCATGCAGGGAGCAGGTGCACAGAGGTGAGCATGTGGCTTCTGGCACCCAGGCCTGCAGAGACCACTTTGGTGGTGTTATTTCTACAAGTCAACAATGTGTAGCCTATTCCTTCAATAAACATTTACTAAGCACTTTCTCTACCCCTGCCTTTGTGCTGGATGCCAGCAGAGAGATGAGTCAGGCAGATTCTCACGGGGATGGAGCTTCCGGTATGGCAGCAGGAAGGGCGGGGAAGCGTGCAGAAATTTAGTACTTTTTCACATTCATAATTATACTAAGGGTGTCTCTGAAGGAAGTTCAGTTTTAAAGACAGCAGTCAAGGGAAAAGAGCATGTTCATTTAAAATTACACTTAAAACCCTTAAATTAGACTGGGGCTGAGGGTGCAGCTCAGTGGTCGAGCAAGTGTTTAGCATGCACAAGGCTCTCTGGCACACACACACACACACACACACACACACACAGAAAAGAAACGAAAAGAAAAAAGTCATATACATATGGCACAATGATTCTTTTGCACACTCAGGTCTGAGACCAGTGAATGATTCAGACCACAAGAAATAACTCGAAGAAAGGCTACCTCAACACACCTGGCATCGAAGCAGCTCTGCCTTTAAGGAGATGACCTCATATCCAAGGCTGAACTGAGGCTGGGCAGGGGTTTCGGGAGCGCTCCTGGAGGCTGCAGCAGACTTGAATTGGTTTTTGGATTAAGTATCCGTCGTGTTAGCACACGTTACAAGATGAGCCTGCTTTTGTGACGATAATGCCGCATTCTGGAGGGCACTTTGGGAGGTCAGTGGGTGGAAAACAGACTGTAAAGCTGGCGTTAGTTAAACGTGAGTTTAACTCATGCCCTGACGTGAGTCTGAAGGGCAAACTGGGTCAGTCCCATTATGGAAAAGAGCTGGAACTGTGGGAAAACCTGGGGAGTCTGGGAGCTCCTCAAGGCCTTCCCGTAGGAGGTGACACTGAGTTTCAATGAGGGCAGGTGGGCATAAGCCAGGCGGGGCAATTCCGAGGGAGATTGTTCTGGGTTTGCATGTCACCTCGGTAAGTGGCTGGAGTTGAGACCTCATTAGGAGGCCCAGAAGAGTGACATCCAGAGCCACCATGCTCCTCACAGGGCTGCTGGGACTCTCTTCTCTAACCCTGAGGACTTCTGGGAGATCCTTCTCCGTAAACCCCATGTACTGTTTCACTTCCTCAGAAATGCTGGGGATTTCTAAAGACTTGAGATTTCTTGTTTATCTACTGCTTCTGCCTGGGGCACGTTTTGTTTTCTGGAATGATGTGGGGAGGTTTGGGGAAGAGTGATTCTAGACCTTCTCTGGAATTGACTTGCTGTGTGACCATGTCCCTGTAACTGCTCTCTGGGACTTGACCTGTCAATCTATAAAGTGAGGGTTGGGAGCAGGTTGAAGTCTGCCAGCTTTGATATGCTCTGATGGAATTGTGGAGAAATGGCAGTAGTTAAGCACCTGGCCATGAATTCAAATCCTGACTCCACCATTTGTGAGATCTTGAGCAATTTTTTTCCTCTCTGGGCCTCATCTCCTTATCTGTACAATAGTAACCTTTCAAAAGTATGCTAAGCAAGGGTTCTACCACTGAGCTACACCCTCAGCCCACAGTGCTCTTTATAGAAGAGAAGAGAAACTGAGGCTCAGAGAGGCAGAAACTTCTCCAAGATCATACAAGTCAGAGCCAAAATCTAGGTCTCCAAGCCTTGGGTTAAATAATTCCCATCCTCTGAATTGTTTAAGGGTTAAATGAGATCATGCACATAAATCATTTGGTGCTGTGCCAGGCCCAGCAAAAGGCAGCTGCTGTCATTAGATTTTGTAATAGTTTTGAAGTGGAATGTATCAGCTTTGCTGATCACAGTGACACAAAACACCCTTAGGGCTTACCAAGCTCTGCAGACAGCATCAGAAGATCCTCTAATGGGTGTCCAGGGAAACACCCAGAGCTGGGTGGTTTTTCTTTGGCAAAAACTAGAGACACTCCCCACAGGGAAACATCTGTTGGGTAGGTGGTGGCTGTGTTAACTTGTGAGTATGAGGATAATTCCAAGACTCCAACCTGCAGAAGTGAGCCTGGGATAGTGTGGGCAGCCTGAATTAGCTCAGGATGGGAAAGGAGATGCCCCTTGCCTTCAGCTGGCCAGGACAGCCTGGAGCATGATGGACAGGAGAACTGAGTCTTCCCTAACCAGTGACCTGCCCTGCCTTCATTCTAATGCTGACAGCCTAGTGTCATTTTACATATCTCTCTGTCTCTCTGTCTCTTTGTCTCTGTCTGTCTGTCTCTCTCTCTTTCTCTCTCAGCAGGAGACCAAACCTAATGCACTGAGCATGCTAGGCAAGTGCTCTACCACTGAGCTACACTCCCCTACCCCAGTGTGCACTTAACAGAAGAGATGGGAAATTGAGACTCAAAGAGAGGCAGAGTCTTCCCCAAGATTACACAGCAAGTCAGAGCCAGAATCCAGGTCTCCAGGCCTTGGGTGCACGTACCTGTCAGCATCAGATAACCTTTCTGATACTCAAACGAGTGAATTGTTGGTTGTTGCCTGGCAATGACAGTTGCCCAGATGTTTGGTATCTCTGTATTTTTATAGGAATCAGGCCACCCACTGAAAGCTTAGCTCAGATCTCAGAGAGAAAATTTCTTTACTCTAAGGGGCAGCAGGCAGGAGGGTTTCTTGGGATGAAGTACTGACCCAAGCAAGGAATGGTCAGTGCTCCTGGGCATTCTCGCAGGCAGCCTGGAACCATCTGTCTTTCTAGTTTAGAGACCAGATTCCATGATTCCTTCTCCAGGCAGAGCTGAGCTGTGGTGTGTCATTGCATGCACCAGCAAGTATCACAAGAGAAAAATACTACAAGAGCCTTTTAGTCACTATTCAGAGGCGCTTTCAGAGAGCAATCTGAAGTCACACCTGGGCCTGAAACCTGCTTCTATCACTCATTGGCTATGTGACCTTGATCTAGTCACTCTGCCTCTCTGAGCTGGTTTACTCATCTGTACAATGGGGTTAACACCCACGCCTCAAGTCTGCAAGAGTTGATAATGAATGTAAAGTACTAGGTGAAGAATTAGTGTTAATATGTGTATTAATATCTGCATCAGTCAGGTTTCTCCACTGCAAACAAAAGACCCTGCTCTAGGTTACCTAACAGAAAAAGGCCAGAAGAGCAGACTGGAAGGCTACAGCCAGGAACAGTATCCCCAGAAAGCCCCAGAAAGGCACCTCAGGGAGGCACACAGTGCAGATAGGCAGCCCACACCAGGGTGCTCTGAGGCTCACTTCCACCATAACATATCTCTCTCTCTCCTCTCCCCCCCCGCCCAGGTATCAAACTCACAACCTTGTGCTTGCCAGGCAAGCACTTAAGCCACTGAGCTAAATCCCCAGCCCTTCTCTTCTCTTTTGGGATCTGGTACAGGAAGAAGGAAGGAGAATACTGTCTCCCATGCCAGGGCTGCCCTGGAAAACATATATATAAGCACTATCTACCCTGTGCTTCTTAGAGTACTTACGGTATATCTGGGGGACTAGCATCACTGCTCTGTTGTCCGAGCAGCCCACCAGGATCTTAACTTGTGAGGGTAAATTTTTATCTACAGTTTGTGAAAAAACCTGCAACCATAGAAGAGCCTTTGCCTGGCAGAGAGAGAGATTCAACTTTAGAAAGAGAAACAAAATCACTCTATTGAAAGGGAAGAGAAATAGGGAACAACATAATTTTATTGGAAAAGGGATACACAGTTACTTTTTTTTTTTTTTTTTTTTTGTACCAGGCATTGAACTCAGGAACTCAAACTTGCCAGGTAGGAGCTACACCACTGAGCTACATCCCCGGTCTTAGACAGTTACTTTAACAGGAGGAATAAGGAAACGGTGGGAGTCCAAAGCCAGAACTTGGGAGTCTTTGCTCTAAGCCTCTTTTATTACACAGAGAGAAAGGGATCTCCCTCTGAGAGTTGTTGTAACTGGTATCTGAGACCCCTGATTTGGCCATTGCCCCTTGCATTGCCTGCATGTACATTTGTGGAGAAGCACTTTTTTGGTCTCTTTGTGCTGTCCAGGTGTTTATCTTATGAAATTTACAGCAGAATCACATTCAAGGCCGAGTTAGTGAAAAGGACACATGTGCATTTTAGTGTATTAATATGATGAGAATAAAAAATATATATGTACTTAAACGTATGGGTGCATGAGTATTTAGGTGTTGGTGTATATTTTATATATTAAGTGAATTTTTACAATATAGTCCCTCTTTGTTTCTTTTGTGCTTAATTAGAGGTGGTGGGAGGAGGGGATTGTACCTTGGCATGAAGTGAGCCGGGTCAGCTGGGCTCATCGGCTCTCTCCCCGTTTGTTTTTTTTAGCTACCTCTCTAAGCAGGGGTTTAACTCTGTTTACCAGAAACCTCACTGAGGCCCTTTAACTTTCGCTGCCTGTCCCCCAACTTTCCCTACACTTACACGGCTAGAAGGATATTATTATTATGACAATGCATAGATTTGGAAACTGAGGCACAGGTCAACATCCCTAAAAAGATCACACAGCTACTAAGGAGTAAAATCAGGACTGGAACCCATGCATCTGGCTCCATGTCCTGCAAGTTTAAACACTCTGTTTCTAGTGTCCTAGACTAGAACTCAGAATGAGAGGCAGTGTTCAGCATTAATATGACCAGGTAAATGGGGGAATGAGTTTAATTCATTCATGCTAATTTAAATGCCTTCTATGGCCCAGGCTTTGTGATCAGCACCAAGCAAGACTGACGTGACCTCTGACTCAAAGTAGCATAGACCTAGTGGAGGAAACGAACAGAAAATAAGCAAATAAAATATTTACCAAAAGAGCAACAAAGCAAGGGATGGGAAAATGATGACTGAGGCAGCCTTGCCAGTGGGAAGGACTCTCCGTGGCTCTTTTGAGTTTAGTCACACTGGCCTCGGTGCCTTCTGAAATAACCAAGCACAAGTAGAGCTTTTCATTGGCTGTTTCTCCTGCTTAGAAAGGGGTTGCTCCAAACGACAAACTGGGCTGCGTAGCGAGACCCTGTGATAAATAAATAAAAGGTTCCTCTAGTTACTTTTTCAACTCTCTAAGATTTGGTATAAATATTGTTTTCTCAGGCTGAGAGGTATGTCAGTGGTAGAGCACTTACTTAGCATGTATGGGGCTCAGGGTACACACCCAAGTGCTCCCCCTCCAATTAATAAACATCACTTCTTTTTTTTTAATTTTTATTTTTTTATTGGTACCGGGGATCGAACTCATGACCGCGCGCTTGCAAGGCAGGCGCTTATGCTGCTGAGCTAAATCCCCAGCCCCCCCCCTTTTAAATATAAACATCACTTCTTAAGGAGACCTGCCCCGATACCACTGTTGAATTTTGTTTTGTTTTGTGGTGCTTGGAAATGAACCCAGGGCCTTGCACATTGTTGGCAAGTGCTTTGCCCCTAAGCTACACTTCAGCCCTTGGTAGCACTATTTGAATCTCATGCTCCCCCTTCCCTCCCTGTCAGCTTGCCTTATCTTCTCATGCTGTTCTCTTTATTTTCCCCTTCGCCCTTACCACTTTCTAGCATTATTTGTGTATTCAATATGTTTACAACCTGTCTGCTTTACTTGGTAGAACATAAGCACCAAGTGAGAGCAGAGATCCTTGTTCTTTTCACTGAACAATGCGTGGCACATAGTAGGTGTTCAAGAATATGTGTTAAATGAACACAAATAACTTCCCTGGGGTCACACAACTGGGCAGCGGTATGGGTGTGACTTGAATCCAATGTTACTTGGTTCCAAAGCTACAGTGCCATCTTCCTAGGGCTTTATATAGCTGAAATGGGTTCAGATGTTAACCACTTATAACAGCACCTGGTAGAAAGCTTACTGTGCTACAAAAATAAAACAACATTGAGTTGTTATTAATACAGAGGAGGGAAGTTTTTCCTCCTGGGTGCCACAGGCCTGTCATCCCAGCTCTGGGGGGACTGAGGCAAGAGGACTGCAAGTTTCAGCCTGGCCTAGGCTTCCTACCAATTAGTAAAACCTTGTTTCTCAAAACAAAGAAGTTTTGAAAGGACTGGGACATAGCTCAGTGAAAATACCCTGGGCTCAATCCCCAGCACAACAAAAAATCATTAAATAAAAGTGCATTCAGCTCTTCCGGGTAGGACTTCAAGCCTGACTTGGCAGACAGAAAGACGACGGGGAGGAAAAATACAGGTGTGCCTGCTGCCCTGTCCCCACTCTCCACATGCCCGCCCACTGTGCAACTGACCTGAAATTGTTCACCCGCACGATTGCAAACACACAGATTTCCTGTGTTTTGAGAAAGGGGAAGTGCAGCCAGCAATTTATCGTGAGTCACTTGTTTGGTGAAGGAACCCTAGAAGTTGGCAGAAAGTAGCCAAAGGAGAGCTATCTGGTGAGAGAAGGAAGACGGGAGTCCAGGATTGTTGCTGCTTCAGCTGACTAATGATCAAGTCACCTCCCAGGCCTTAATTTTCTCAACTGCAAAGTGGAGCAGTGGTCTTCAGCTCCCCCACTTCTTCTCTAGATAGTTGTAGTCATATGATGGATGCCGGTGTGTGATCACCTGGGAATATGTAAGCAGCGTTCACGCAGAGCGGCTTGGAATGGCCACCAAACCCAGGGGTTAAAAGTATGCAGATTAACCAGGTATGATAGTATGAGACAGTAATCTCAGTACCTTGGAAAGCTGAGGCAGGAGGATCACAATCTGGAGTCCAACCTGGGCAATTTAGCAAAACTTTGTTTCAAAATTTTAAAAAGGTTGGAGATATAGCTCAGCGTAAAGGTCCTGGGTTAAGTCCCCACTACTAGAGGGGAAAATAAATAGATAAATAAATGTTCTGCCAAAAATGTATACACAAAAAAATCTTAACCCTGTTTTTTCAACAGATGATGTTGCCCTCATACAAGGGACCCTAGAAGATATCATGTATCACAGAAAACCCACTGCCGGCCCTTAGAGAAGAAATTGAAAATGCACAGGCAGCAATCTCAATGACCAGGGTTACCCAAGCAGCAGTTCACAGTACTAATAAATGTCGGAAAGCCGACGGCCACCTCTGAGCACCTCTTATAATTGTAAAAACCAAAGGTAACTTGTATCGATTTCATGCTGTCAATAAATTTAGTATGAAAAATATTCATACAAGTTGTTCTACTCCTGAAGTGTGTATATATGCTTTTGGCAAACTTTGTGTATATACTATGAAGTCACTCAGACCTGAGTTCAAATTTTGTCTTACCACTTTCTGTTTGTGTGTCCCTCACACAAGTGATGGAAATACTTGAGTCTGAGTTTCTTCTCCTATGAAGTAGAACTCTGGATTCCTCAGCTGTGAAATAATTGTTTATCTGGTTTTCAGGATTAATGAGATATGACTATCAGGAGTTAGGAAAGCAACTGGGTATTTTAGGCCTATAATCTCAGCACTCTGGAGGCTGAGGCAGGAAGACTGTATCAAGTATCAAGTTCAAGGCCAGCCTGGACCACATAGTGACACTTTGTCTTTAAAAAACAGGAAAAAATAAGTTAGGAAGAAGCTGGGCTCAGTGGTCCTTCGGGAATGGTGATTGTTTTCAGTCTGGGATAACCTTTTACCTCCTCTTCCTCCCCTCCTTCCTGTGCGCTGTCTTGTTCTGTCCTGGCCCTGCTCTGATTGCTTCTAATAGGCCTACTCCAACATCTCTCACGTCCCAAGTAATTGTTAAAATAGGGTTTGCTTTGTTTTGTTTTAAGTACTAAGAATTGAACCCAGGGCCTGTGAGCTAAGCTATATTGCAAGTCCTTTGGTGGGGGGTTACCAGGGATCAAACTCACAATCTCATGCTTGCCAGGCAGGTGCTTACACCACTGAGCTAAATCCTTGGCCCAACCCCAATAATTTTTTTTTTTCCTGGCACCAGGGATTGAATTTATCACCTTGTGCTTGTCAGGCAGGCACTTAGGCCACTGCGCTAAATCCCTAGCCCCATCTCCAGTAATTTTTTTTTTTTTTTTTTTTTTGGTACCGGGGATTGAACTCATGACCTTTCACTTGCAAGGCAAGCGCTTAAACCACTGAGCTAAATCCCCAGCCCCGCCCAGTAATTTTTTTAAAGAATTTTGAGACAAGGTATCACTAAATCCCCAAATAAACCTTTGCTGGGCTGCAGTTTGTTGTCCTCCTGCCTCAGCCTCCGACAATGCTGAGACTATAGGATTGTACTATCAAGGCTGCTTTATTTGTTCTTTATGATGCAAAAGTAGTAAGTTCATGGTAGTAAAAAATGACTTTTTATTTGTTTATATTTTTCAGTACTAGAGAATGAACCCAGAGCTTTCACACTGAGTTACAGTCCCAGCCCTTATATTCTGAGAGAAGTTTTGATAAGTCATTAAATTGCCCAGGCTGTAGTTAAATTTACAGTCTTCCCACCTCAACCTTCCAGAGTGCTGGGATCATAGGCCTATACCACCAGGCCCAGCCCAAAAAACTGTTTTTAATTAACTAAATAAAAAGAATAAAACAGAAATTACATATAACTTCACCATCTAGAGATAATCACTCTTAACTGTTAGGGTGACTTTCCTTCCAGATTCTTTTTTTTCATTGGAGATTGAACCCAGGGTCTTTCATGCTGAGCTATACCCACAAAACTTTTTGGGTCTCACTAAATCATTAAATTGCCCACATTGGGCTTGGGCTTTTGATCGTCCTGCCTCAGCTTCTCAGAACAGTGAGATTACAGGCAAGCACCACCATGCCTTTTTCCGGATTTCTTTTAAACACATATGTAACAGGATGTCAATTGCAAATGTCCTGATCTTTTGGGCTTGGGGCCCAGGCAATGAGTGCCAAGGACCCCTCCACTTGCTAAACCATGGAGAAACTGGTTCTACCAGATTTAACTCATTAACCCATCACCCACTCTGTGTGTGTGTGTGTGTGTGTGTGTGTGTGTGTGTGTGTGTGTGTGTGTAGGGAGGCCCGAGGCTGAGAAGGGCCAGGTGAATTATTGGCTGTTCTGTGGCTCCCACTACAACACCGTCTTTTACTGCCAGACAGGATAAGTGAGGTATGCTTCCTTCCTCACTTCATGAGGCTGGGACTGAAAGAAATCTGTGAATGGAGAGGAAAGGCAGGGGCAAAACAAAAGCCCTGGGCTGGGGTGTGTTTATTGGGAGAGTGTGTGCTTAGCACAGGGAAGTATCTGGGCTGCATCACCAGCAGCAACAAAAAGAAATGAAACAAAGCAATAGCTCCTCCTTCTTCACCTGCCCAGCCAGCCACCGGAAGGGAGCTTGTCTTGCTGAAATGTCACGGTCCACTGAGCCACCTGCTTCCCTAACTACATAAGAAGTATCTGAGACAATCTCGTGTCTTCCCTGTCCCCTAAAGAAGCCCTGCTGCTTAGCTGATTCCTGATAAATGTTCTGGTGAATGAAGGGAAGCCTGAAGAAGTAGTGTGGAAAGAGAATGGATTTGGGAACTGCTCCCTTCTAGTTCAAATTCTGATTCTGCTACTTCTTTTTTCTTGTTTTGTTTTTATCAATACCAGGGATCGAACTCACAACCACGAGCTTGCAAGGCAGGCACTTATGCCGCTGAGCTAAATCCCCAGCCCCTGTTTCCCGTTTTGTTTTGTTTTGAGAGATAGGGTCTCCCTATGAGCTTCAAGCTGTTCTTGAATTTACTATGCAGCCCAGGCTGGCCCCGAACTTGTAGCAATCCTCTTGCTTCAGCCTCCAAGTGCTAGGATCACAGGTGTGCGTCATCACACCTGGATCTGTTTTCTAGCTAAGTCTTTAACCTCATTTTTCACACTTGTAAAATGAGGATAATTTCTCACTGAACAGAAGAGTTTGCACTGTCAATGTTTGAGTGTCTAGCCACTTTGTATGCTTTGACTCCGTAACTTTAACAACTATTGTTAACAATATGTAATGTATCAACTAGCAATTTTATGATGTTAATTTTTTTTGAACTCTGTATTCTACTTTTCTTCTTGTTTTTTTCTATTTTGTCTTTTTTTGGTTTTCTTTTCTCTCTTAAAATAAAAAAAAGAAAAAATGAGGATAATTTGCGTATTGTTTTTTTGCAGACTTTTGAATGAAATGGAGTAGTACATAGCTGATGTTTCATCAGTGAAGACTGACAGCTGTGGGGGATGAGTAGCGGTGCCATAGCTCTGGTAGAGCACTTGCCTGGCATGTATGAGGCCCTGGGTTCCTTCCCTGGCACTGCCAGCAAGAGGAAAAGAAGAATGAATAGTAGGACAGGAGGATACAGCAGTGGGAGAACATTCACCTAATGTGTCAAGGCATTGGCTCCCATGCCCAGAACACCCTCTCAATTTAAAAAAAAAAAAATGAATGAAGACACAGTATTTCTGGAAGTTGTAAAGTAGCAGGGCTGCCTGTTTCCTGTCGGAGCTGATACAGTAATGAAATGTCTGCATCCTGACTTCCTTCCTTGCTTCCTCCTCAGTCCTCATTGTACTGCACTTTACAGAAGCTTGATGGCCTCATCACATTTAAATTCCTCAATAGTCCTGTAAGGTCTACATTGTAATTCCTATTTTACAGATCAGGGAGCTGAGACCCAGCCAGAGTGCATGACTTGCCCATGGTCACAAAGATCTGAGAGCTGGGGGTACCTCTTACGGCCTTCCCAACTGAATTGACTTAGCGTGTTCTTGAACACCCCTTGTAAGTTGAGCACTTGAAATGAGTGCCTTCGGGCTGGGGATTTAGCTCAGTGGCTTAAGCGCCTGCCTGGCAAGCGTAAGGTCGTGAGTTCGATCCCCCGTACCAAAAAAAAAAAAAAAAAAAAAAAATGAGTGCCTTCCCCTCATGTCATAGGAGGAAGAACAGGCATGCAAATCAAAACAATACCTGTAAATGCATGGTAAGAGCTGTCCTTAGTGGGCAAAAACACAATGAAAAGGCCAGGCAGTTCTTTTGCTGAGAACAATTGGCTGGGAAGCAGGTACCACCTTTTGCTAGTTCTGTGGCCTTCAACAGGTCACTTCACCCCTCTGGGCCTTAATTTCTTTGTCTTTAAAATAGAAGTTACAATAATACAATGTCTCTTATACAATCCCTGTAGAAATAACAGATGAGGTGTGGAAAGCAGTTAAGTAGCACAGTGTCTTGCACAAACAAGACACCAGCTCAGGAAGTTGCATCTGATAGATGCCAGGCAGGGGCCTTCTGATTCCTTGAGTCCCTCTTAGAATGAGCCCACGTACCACAGTGGTAGGCAGTTTGCCCAGTCTGCCTGAGGCCCCAGGTTTGATCTCCAGCATGGGGCTGGGGGGAGACAGGTTGCAAATTTCTGGGAGGTCTTATTTCTCCTAGTTCAGCTCCTTGCTTCAGCCTGTAGCATCCTCTCTCTACACCATACCAAAGCAGATGTAAAATTTGGCCCTGCAGCTATTTCCACAAATATGCCAAACACCTCAGCTAGGGCAGACTGGGTGTAATAGAATTTTTTTTTTTTAATTTTTTTTAAAAGGGAGTAAAATTAAACACAACAAAACAGAACAGAATGGGACATAAGAAAGCATAAATTTCAAAGCTAGACAACCAGAGATCTTCACTATCTGTCATATTGTCTCTCGTTTTCTTCCAAATGGTTGTCCTTATCTTTGCATATGGAGAGCTCATACTAAATAACATAGCCAATCTTTTCACAAGAGTGTAGTTCACTGGCTCCCACTTGCTAGGCAGGGGGGAGGGGGAGAAGGGACATGGGACGGGGGACAGGACGTGAGATGTCTGATTCTCAGCCCACACGCAGGCAGGATCACAGTTGCCCCCCAGAGATGGGGGGAGCCCCCTGCCCTCCCGGCACCCCGAGTCAACCACAGGGCACAGGTCCCAACGCGCCAGGGTCCCTCCCCTTCAGGCCGCCGAAAGTCTGCCACACTCTCAGCTGCCCCCAGAGTGGGGGGGAGCTCCCCGTTCTCCCGGCACCCGGAGTCAACCGCACCGTGCAGGTCCCGACGTGCCAGGGTCTCTCTCCTTCAGGTCGAGAAAAGTCTGCCACACTCTCAGCTGGCCCCAGACATGGGGGGGAGTTCCTTGTTCTTCCAGCACCCCGAGTCAACCGCATGGTGCAGGTCCTGAGGCACCAAGGTCACTCTCCTTCGGCCCGCCGAAAGTCAGGCACACTCTCAGCTGCCCCCCAGAGAGGGGATGAGCTCGTTTTCCCAGCACCCCGAGTCAACTGCACAGTGCAGGTCCCGAGGCCCCAGGGTCTCTCCCCTGCAGGCCCCCTAAAGTCCGCCATACTCACCTGCTATTTCTTTCTGATGAATTGACCATTCCATTTCCAAAGTTCTGAAATGGCCAACAGACCACAGAAAGAATTATCTTTAGGCTCGTGTTTGAAACCAGCAGCTACAGCGATCTGCTGGCCTTGCTTCAGGGTCACTGTAACAGAATTTTTTAAGGGTTCCAGGCAGACAGATTACATTATAGTTACCAAAAAAAAAAAAAAAATCCTCAGAGGGAACTAAAAAATTCATCATTTCTGAGATAGTCTCTGCTGGCTCTTGTTTATCTTCAAACTATCACCAGCCCCTCAGGGGCCATTTCTCCTACATCCTGGTAATGGACATCCGCATTGTTAGGCTGCTGACCCCCACTCTTACTAACAACTCTCCAGTTCCTCTCTGAGCATTGTCCTGCAGCCTGAGGGCCGGGGGCCTCAGGGGCCAGCTCTCTCTCCTAGCTAGCCCCTCTCTAACTCATGTAGCTCCACAGGATGGTAGAAAACATTTGCAGGCATTCATAGCAATTGGCCCCGGTGGATGGACAGACGGCCTTGTCTAACTTCATGCTGCCTACCATTCCCTAGTACCCTCAGCTCCTCCATCCCACTTCCCAAATCCTGTCCTCCAGATTTGGGCAGACTGAGAACCCCAGCCCAGCCCAGTTTCTCAAGATGGGTCCTCTTGTTTCAAATACCAAAAGCAGCATGGTGGGGATCCATAATCCCAGCGCTCTGGGAGGCTCAGGCAGGAAGGAGGATCACAAATTCAAGCCCAACCTGGCAAAGTTAACAACTTTGTGAGACCGTGTCTCAAAATATAAAATTTTAAAAAAGGTCTGGGATAGCCCTGAATTCAATCCCCTGTACAACTACGTGAATCAGTTAAAACAAGCATCCAAGCCCATTTTGAGAGCAGATCCAAATCTAGGTCCTCTCTTTGTTGTCTCTACAATAACAGCTCAAAAATTCGAGCTACATCTTTGCCCTAAACAGTTTCTCAAAGTATTTTCTTAATGAAAGCTGCACTTTCTTTCCTATGGGTAGAAGTCATGTCTGAGGGTGCATGGGGAAAGGAGTGCGGTGAGGATGAAGGTGTTAAAAAACCAAACTGACATTTAAAAATCGAGATAGTATTAATAATACTGTAGTCTGGATTTGTGGGTTTTTTCATAAACTCAAAAAATGTGGCATCATAGGACACACAGTTCTCCCAAGAAGTATGCTGGCTTGCATGAAGAGAAGGGTCCGTGCCCTTCGGGTTTTTCTTATGCCTCTGCCCACTGGCCTTATTTATCTTTCTCTTTTAGGCAGTCTGTGGTCTTTGTTAAAAGGTATTTTGGTGCCCACCTTCTGCATCATCATTATTATTATTGGGGGGGAGGTACTGAGACTGGAACTCAGGACCTTGCACTTGCCAGGCAGGCGCTGTGCTTCTGCGCTATATCCCCAGGCCCTATTGTTGTTGTTATCAGACAGGGTTTTGCTTTGTAGTTTAGGCTGGCCTAGAACTCACAGCAGGCAATCCACCTTCCCTGATCACCCTAGTGCTGGGATTACCTACAGTTTGGACGCCCACACCCAGCTACTGCTGCATTCTTATTGTTGAACCGGTCTGGAAATTTGTCAGGCTCAAAATGGGGAAAGGGCTTTCCAGTCGGAAGGACTGCAAGAGCAGTCAGGGCAGTGTCCAAGTGCTCCTTTTAGTAGGAGTACAGAGGGCTGGGGTCTCCAAGGTAAGGGAGGAGGGCATGAAAGGCTTCAATGTTTTCTTACAAAGCAAGGGGGGTCCGCGTGGTGTTCAGAGTGCTTACTTTATATTTATTTCTGCGGTGCTGGGGCCGGCACCCTGGGCCTCGTGCCCGCCGGTACGCTATTACCGAGCCGCTGGGACGCTCGGGGCCAGCGGTAAGCTGAGCCCTTCCCGCCGACGCGGCGGGGATGCTGCGGCCCGGCCGCCGGGCGGTGGCAGCGGCTGCGAGGGCTGCGGAGGGAGGAGGATCTGCGCGCAGCCTCGCGCGCCAGCCGCGACGCGTGCCCTTGGCGGGGAGCGCTGCTCTGGGCCCCGCGCCCCTCCCCGCGCTGCGGCAGACTGCGGCGGGATCCCGGGCGGCGGGGGCGGGGCGGCGGGGAAGCCGGTCTTCCCTGCGAGGCCGGGGGAGGACGAGGGGAGGCCGACCACGTGGCGCGGCCACCAGGCGCAGCCTGATTGGTGGGTCTCTCGCGTGCGGTGGCGCCCGGGCTGCTCGGGTTTCCGGGCACCAGACCCTCGTGGGGCGTAACCCTCCCGGCCGGCGTTCGGGAAGTATCCCTGAGTCTGGCCAGAGCTGCGTCCTTTACCCTGCCCTACTCCTCTGCTTCTCTCCTGCCACACACCAGCTGCCCGCCTTTTTCTGGAGCCCAGCTTTACTTGAGCTGGCTGAAGCAGGTTTATCTTAAGTGCCACAATTTTTGTTTCTTTGGGGGAGGGGGGACAAGGGACGTTGAGATAGGGGCTCGCTGTGTAATCAGGCTGGGACTCTGAGCAGTCCTCCTGCCCTCAGAAAAACTTGCTACAGTTTTTCATTTTGGTGCAATTCAGTTTAACTTGATGGCTGGGATCCTGGATTAAAACATTTCTGCAAACACCGCAAGCCCTGTGTATCTAAACTTGACCTTACTGCCTTTCCAGCTTGCCCTTATTTCATGAGCCATGTCAGCCCCCTGTCATGCTGCTGCCACTAATCTGTGACTAGAACCTGTTAAATGTAGCTCCAGTCTTAGTATGTTTCCTTCTTAGTATTTACCCTGTCTTGTAACTATGTTTGGGTGTTTTTGTGCAGGCTTTTCCCACTGGACTGGAAGCTCCATGACAGCGTCAGTTCTGCTTATCTCTGTAGCACCAACAGACACCAGGTGTAGTGTAGCTTTAAAGTTTCTCTTCTTTCTGAAAATGCCTTAATTTTAGTCCAAGAAATGAACTGACAGTAGGTAGGTTACCAAGAGAAATACCAAACAAAGTTTATTACATTCCTGCGGCCCTGGGTTTAGTCGCAGCAGCAGCACCACAAAAATAAAAAAAATTTTTTAAATGCGTAGGCAGAAGTACCATAGAAAAAAACATGCCCTCCCCCCACAGAAAAGTTCAGGTGCTTGAAGTTTGTAAAATATCGTGTTACACAAAAGAATAGGGGTTCAGGGCTTTTGAAGGTGGGGAGATGCTAGCTCAAGCCATGGAGGTCTAGCAGGGTGATGAAAGGCTGCCTTAGAATTCAGTCAGTCTTGAGGAGCTGCTCACAGACCATCTGTGCCAATTTACCTGGGCCAGGTGTCACACCCCTAATCTCTCCTTCCTGGGAAGAGATCTTTCTTAGGCAGATATGGGGATCTCAGAGAGAAAGCCTCTGTTTGGGTCTGCTGCTTTTTTCACTGATGTAGATAGATGTAAATTCCTTTTACTAAACAGATTTTCAGAGCTATTTCTGTCTGTAGTTTCTGAATAGCCTTCTTGAAATATACCAAGGAGACAAATTTAGGGGAGGCATAATCTGTGTCCCATTCAGGCACCTAGTAGGTGCTTAATTAATGTTAATTAAATGCATGCATTAAAATGCATGCATGAATGAATAGATAGATGTATAGCAAGTATGTGCTGGAGGAGACAGGGGAAGAGTACAGATTTTAAGACAAAATACAGCCTTTTCTCAAGAAAATTTCCTTAGCTGGGTGTAGTGGCTCATACCTGTAATCCTGGTACCCTGGAAGGCTGAGGTAGAAAGATTGCAAGGTCAAGCACCTTAGACTCTGTCTCAAAATATAAAAATAAGAAAGGCTGACAGTGTCACTCAGTGTGAAGCCTGGATTCAGTTCCCAGCAAAACACACACATACCTGATTAGGTCCAAAGAGGTTTCTGAAGCTGAGATAAGGAATTTAATCCACACTATTTGTAGAATAAGTTTGTGGGTTTGCTAACTCCCATCATAAAAAGAAGAATTTTCAGGACTAATCAGTAAGAAACAACAGGAAGGATGTAGGTGGAAATTAAAGGGTACACATTCAAAGGAATATAGTGTGTGGGACTCAAGAGAAACGTGCCTTATTTTTTGGAAGTGGGGAAACTTATGCTTGAGGGCCTGAAACCCCTGGGGAAAGGCGGGTCACTCCTCCCAAGGGAAATGGCCCATTCTACAGACATAGGCCCAGTTTTAAAAAAGAAAAAACAAAAATAAAAACAAACAAACAAACAAAAAACCACAGGTAACTTAAACATTCTTCAGATTCTCTCAACCTGTTCCTTTATCTTAGGATCAGGCTTCTGCTCTTTACTTTTTCAACTAAGCAGATTTATGAACTTTCAGTATTTCTGAGCAATTTTAGATGTGATGACTTGAAAGGAAAATAGACTAAACTTAACCAAGGGAATGTCCATATTGACCACCATAACCGATAGAGGCCTAGAAGTTGCAGTCTTTTTTTTTTTTTTTTTTTTGCAGTCTTTTTAAAAGTACAATTTTTAGTGTTGATTTCCTTGTCATCTTTTACCTTTTATTTCTTCTATCTTACCTCAAAGCCATCTATCCAGCCAACATGCACTGAGGCCTTCTCTCTGAGTAAGACTCCATTTCTGCCATCCCTTTTTGTCATTAACCTAGAAAACAAGATTCTGGTATTGCAGGAGACAAAAGAGACCAGGATTTAGATATCAAGCTTCCCAGGCTGGCTTTGCCACTTCTTGGCTGTGTGACCACAAGTCCTCTCTGAAGCTCCATTTTCTTACATGACAAATGCAGATAGCAATACCAACCTCACAGAGCTGCTGAAAGATATAAATGAGATAAATGGGAACAGCAGCTATCAGGTTTTACAATGATGTTGGAGGTAGAAAGATGACCATACTGTCCAGTTTGCCTGGAACGAAACAGTTGACACCAGTTGAACCAAAGCAATAGCATTCTCATTCATTCTCAACGAATCCTGGTTTAGACAGTAAGTTGTGGGTCACCCTAGTAATAAATGTGACACTGGAGTTATTCACAGTGTGCCCTGGACTCAAAGGATGGGGGAGTGGAGTTTGATTGTAGAAGGAGGATTATAACCATGGAAAGGGATCTAGAAGGATTACGCCAAGAGAAGAGGGATAGTAAGGGTTTCATGGGGAGAAGGAGCAGCCTTAGCAAAGAACCAAGGCTGATGATTCTGGGCACCTTAGATAACACCAAGAAGGCCAAATGGCTTTAGTCCCTGGAGGCATGGAAGGAGATAAGGCTTTCTACAGCAGTAGCTAAAGAAAATGTTTGGTTAGAGATAGACTTGAGACATTCACTTCCTAAAAGAGACCTCCCAGGGGGCTGGAGATAAAGTCCAAGCAGGAGACCTAGGGAATTAAACCAGGGGAGTGCCTATGAGCCCAGAAAGTGGGGGGAGGCTCTATAAAAACTTAGGTGGTTAGATGGATAGAACTTGGTTGTGGGGGTTCAGAGACAGGTTAGAGGCAGGAGGATTTGTAGGTGGGTGGGGCACACTATAACTCTAGTGTCGCATTTATTACTAGGGTGACCCACAACTTCACAGATGGGATGAGAAAGGGCCAAGAGATCCCAGAGATGAGAGGTGAGCTAGATCAGGCTGAGCAGGCCTCCTTTCCTCCTGACTTACAGGGAAAGGGGGATCACAACAGTTAGGAGTCAATCTTGTAGCCAGAGGCAAGAGCTAGGGCCAAGTCAAGACTCAGTAACACATGATTAAAATTAGCTTGCAGAGCAATTTTGAAAGACAAGAGAAAGCTCACAAATATAGTTTCAAGACCAGATGTGGTAGTGCATTCCTATAATCCTAGCACTTGGGACGCTGAGGCAGGAGAACTATTGCAAGTTTGAGACCAACGTGGGCTACAGAGTGAGCTAAAGGCTAGCCTGGGGCTGGGGATTTAGCTCAGCGGCTTAAGCACCTGCCTGGCAAGTGCAAGGTCGTGAGTTCGATCCCCAGTACCAAAAAAAAAAATAAAATAAAATAAAAATAAAGGCTAGCCTGGACTGTATAGTGAGACCCTGGCTCAAAAACAGAAAAAACAAAAATAGCTTCAAGTAAGAAAAGAATAGGTATTATAGTCCAGCCTCATTATATATATATATATATATATATATATATATATATATATATAAAACTTTTCTTGATTGTCACAGTGCCCTCCTACTTAATAGCATAAACTCTAAACTCCTCAACCTGGCATTCAAGGCTCCTGGGCCCCTAGTCCTAACCTATTTCTAGTGAACATTTTATATTTTATCTGTTTTGTTGGCCCTTCCTTCCTTGTGATAGCATAGTTCCTTCCTTTTTTCTTTTTATTTTAGTTCCTTCCATTTGGGTTTGTTTCTTTGTTTGAGATGAGGTCTTGCTATGTAGTTCAGGCTGGCCTCAGACTTATGTCCATCTTCTTGCCTCAGCCACCTTGAGTGTTGGAATCACAGGCATGCACTACCACGCCCCAGCCTTTCCATTTCTTACAAACTGGTCAAGTCTTACTTGTCCAGTTCATCCATAGGAAAGCCCTTCCTGACCACCACAGGTCTATCAGAGTTTTCTGTACATGTTCTTGCCACTAAATATCAAAATGATCTGCTTTCCTTTCTGTAACTCTCATAAAGCTATGTATTTTGTCTCCAGGACCCTACTGCCTGGCAAAGGGCTTCATGCAAAGTATAAGAAATGTGAATGAGTGAACAGACAAGAATCCTTCTCTCCACGCCATCTCTGAGTCACTATTTAGTTTCTATCAAGGAGAGACCCAATAAAAAGTGGACTTGCTTTAGTCTTTATCTTCAAGAGTGATGATAATTCAGGAGAAAAGAAAACCCAGTAGAAATGGAGCCAAAGTCCAATGGCAGGTTTTTTTTTTTTTTTTTTTTTTGGTACCGGGGATCAAACTCATGACCTTGCGCTTGCCAGGCAGGCGCTTAAGCCACTGAGCTAAATCCCCAGCCCTCAGTGGCAGTTTTGAGAAGCTAGTCTTTTCTCCTGGAGCTGGGAATGGAACCCAAGGCATCATGCGTGCTAGGCAAGCACTTTACCACTGAACTACACCCCTGCCTCCTATGAGTAGTTGGTTTTTTTGCCAAAGCACTAATGCTGGCAGTTCTGTTTGTTTGGTTGGCTAGTTTTTGTTTTAATGGTACTAGGGACTGAAGCCAGGGCCTCTGTACTGAGCTACATCCTAAGTCCTTTCATTATATTTTGGCTAAAGGTCTTGCTAAATTGCCCAGGCTGTACTTGAACATTAGATCCTTTTGCCTCAGCGTCAGGGTACTGGGTTTCCAGCTGTGGACCATCACACCCAGTTGATGGGGGCAGTTTTGAACCAAAATTGATGTTAAGAGCCAATAGCAAAATAAGCAAACATTTAAAGTGCCCTGTTTCTCAGCAAGCTAGGATTCTGATAGCTGTTTCTGTCAATTCCACAGAGAAAAGCACCTAAAAAGCATCCAGTTCTGGCTGAAATTAGGAGTCTTGATCTTTCAACACACTCTGATCCAAGAAACAAGGCAGCCCTTGCTCCCACCCTTCTCAAAGGGCAGCCTGCAACTGATCATGATGTTGGGCACTGAAGACAGTCAGATGACTGTCAGCAACTGTGGCCAAGATAATGATGCTTACCAAATTAGCCCATGGTTTCCCTCATTTCCCAGCCTCCCTTTCAGTTAGATTGGGTCCATGTGCTAGTTCTGCCTATGTGAGTAGAATACTGTGTGCACAACCCCCCAGCTCTCTTTCTTCTATGGAGGCAATCCTAAAAGCTTTGTGTTGAGAGGCTGGCACCCACGATGGAAGTGGTCTGACTCTGAGTGTGCTGGATGGAATGAAGGAGAGCTACCTTGTAGGTCTTGACCCATAGCAAGCCTTACAGGAGTAGAAAACATGTTATGTTAAGTCATTGAGATATTTGGTTCACTCGGTACCACAACAGAGCCCAATCTATTTTAACTAACATATAGACAGTAATTGTGTCGCTATCTAGCATCATATCTCTTCCCTACTTGAGAATAACACCCTCATCCCAGAACTCTTTGGTATTACCAAATCCTTTGGTCACTTGTCTGTTCTTTTTTTTTTTTTTTTTTTTTTTCACTTGTCTGTTCTTATCTTTCTTGATTTCTCAGCAGCATTTGTCACAATTGACCACTCCCTCCTGGACAGAATTTATCTTAGCATCTGTGACATCACGCCTGTTTGGTTTTCCTCTTATGTTGCTGGTCCCTGCTTCTCAGCTTTCTTTGTTGGGTCCTCTTTCAGTGGGTTTTTGTTGTTGTTACTTCAAAAGTTTGGAGATTCTGGGACCTGATTTAAATACTGCCTGTGAAAAGACAGCAGAACCCTATTTGTTATAGCTCTGTGTGTGTGTGTGTGTGTTGTTGTTGAGGAATCCAGGGCACGCTTGGCAAACCTCTTCCCCTGAGCTATACCCTCAGCCCTTTTTAAATTTTGGCAGAGACTCACTAATTTGCCCAGGCTGGCCTCAAACTTGTGATCCTTCTGCCTTAGCCTCATGAGTAGCCAGGGCTCCAGGTGTGTTCCACCATGCCCAGTTCTGCTATTCTTCATTAATGAGCCTCTATTTGTATATCTACTTACTTGACGTAATTAATTTTGGTCCTGGAGATTAAACCCTGGGCCTTCCACTCATTACCTCACTATTTGAGTGCTCTATCGCTGAGCTACATCCCCAACCCTAGTGCTCCTATTTTTGTACTCAGCTAGCAAACAAAAAGCAAAAACAAAACAAAAAAAACCCTACCATTCTCAGGCTCTCTTGCAGTTAAATACATTATTTTTGGCTAATGAGTGATTCTGGCCACATTTAAGCAAAAATGTACAGGACTTCAAGCTGGGTATGGTAGTGTCACCTGTAGTCCCAGCAATCGGGAGGCTGAGGCAGAAGGATCGCTGAGAGTTCAAGGCTAGCCTGGGTCACATAGTGAGTTTGAGGCCAGTCTGGACTACACAATGAGGCCCTGTCTCCATAGAGAATTTGTACTTGAACATGATATAACTTGATTCTTTTTTTTCCATTCTCCTATCTTTCTTTCAACTCCTTCTCCCCTCTCCATTTATAAAAGCTTTGTTTCCATTTTATTCTTTTTTCACTTTTTCTTTTATCTTTCCCTTCTTTCCTTTTCCTCTTCCTCCTTCCATGTTCTCTTCCCCATTTGAACCTTTTCTTCTTATTTCATAATACCTAATAGAAATCTTGATCCTTATTTACACTCTTGGCTTCTCATAGTAGAGAAACAATGTGGTATTTACACATGTGTATAAATTATTTCACTTAACGTGATGGTCTCAAGATGCATCCATTTAGCTAGAAATGTTCCAAACTTATCTTTATTTTTTTTTTTTCCTAGTACCGGGGATCGAACTCATGACCTCACACTTGCCAGGCAGTCAAATTTATCTTTATTTATAGCACAGTAGTACTGCACTATATAAAACACAGTCTTTTTTTTTTTTTTTTTTTTTTTTTGTACTGGGGATCAAACTCACAACCTCACTCTTGCCAAACAGGCACTTGTGACACTGAGCTATATTCCCAGCCCTAAGACAGTCTTCTTAAAAAGAAGGTACATCTGTTTTCTCAGTTTCCTCCCACTGTTTGGATGGAAACCATAATAAGGCGATCATAAGACTACCAAATGCTGAAGACTGAATGGCCTTGAACTCCCTACACTTGAATTCATTTTTCATGGAAAGAGAATGTTTATCCCATAGGCCAATTTTTTCTTTTGTTATTCCCAGTTAAACCTACTCCTGACACATTTTCATTGCTCTTGAAGTCATCCCCCTGTCTCCCATTAGGAGGCCTAAAGGCCCCCAGTCAGATAAGAGTTGGAGAAGGGGAATGGAAAGAAGGCATTTCCAGGAAAGAAACTCTAGGCCTCCTTCCACAAATAAGTAACGAACTCCCAAGAAGACAATGGGAGAGGGGCGCATGAACACAGAGCTCGACGCAGATATGGTGGCGCAGGCCTATAATCCCAACACTTGGGAGGCTGACACAGGAGAATCTCTGTGAGTTCAAAACCAGCCTCGGCTCAAGGCCAGCCTGAACTGCATAGTGAGACCTTGTCTCAAAAAGACCAAAGAAAGGGGCCAGGGGTTTAGCTCAGTGGCACAAGCACCTGCCTAGCAAGCACAAGGTTGGGAGTTCAACCCCTGGTACAAAAAAAAAACAGTGTTAAATGCTAGATTAAGAAATATGAACTTTATCCTGCAGACCCCTTGTAGTTTGAGGACTGCCTTACCTAGTAGCGCCATATGCTTTGTAGATGTTCAACGAGTATGTTCTCTGTTAACAAACTGTTTACAGGGCCGGGGATGTAGCTCAATGGCACAGCGCCTGCCTGGCAAGTGCAAGGCCCTGGGTTCGATTCTTGGTACAAAAAGAAAAAAGTTATGAAGAAAACTAATGCTGTTTGTCTCACAAACATCAGCAGAAATGCTATAAAATGGATCAGCTGGGAATCATCACCATCAGGTCAAGCCGGGTCTGTTTTTACCCCAGATCTGTAAGAAACAGAGCTCCACAAAATCCTTGGGCCGATGACAGGGGCGATGGAATCCGCGGTGGAGACCAGGCACAGGGGCTGGAGGGTCTAGCTAGCTGGAAGCTTCCCCAACATGGCTGAGCTGGAACCCCTGGACCGGCCGGAGGCCGGGCTTTACCTCGCGCTCCCGCCCCGCCCGGGTCCCGGCGCCGGTCCCTCCCAGCGCCTCCCGGCGGCGGCGGCGCGAGTTGTGAGGTATCCGAGGCAGGCGCCTGCGCAGTGCGCCGAGCGTGCGGGGCGGAGGCTTTATAACCACTTCGTAGCGGCTGTTGGGTTTGTAATCTGCGAGAGGGCTGCCGAGGCGGCGGCGGCGGCCGGGGCGCCGGCGGGGGGCGCGGAGGCAGGACCTGTAGCGGCGCTGGGCGCCGCTGGCCCCTCGGCCTGTGTGGGCCATGGGCTCCGAGAAGGACTCCGAGTCGCCGCGCTCCACATCCCTGCACGCGGCCGCACCCGACACCAAGTGCCGCAGCGGCGGCCGGCGCCGGCGCCTCACCTTCCACAGCGTCTTCTCCGCCTCGGCCCGCGGCCGCCGCGCCCGGGCCAAGCCCCAGGCCGAGCCGCCGCCCCCGGCCGCGCCGCCGCCGCCCGTACCGGGCCCCGCCGCGCCCCAGGCCCCGCCGCCCGAAGCGCTGCCCACCGAGCCGGCCGCCGAGGCCGAGGCGGAGGCCGCGGCAGGCGCGGGGCCCGGGCTCGAAGATGAGGCGGCGGCCGAGGGCGGCGGCCCGGACGCGGAGGAGGTGGAGTGCCCGCTGTGCCTGGTGCGGCTGCCGCCCGAACGGGCCCCGCGCCTCCTCAGCTGCCCGCACCGCTCGTGCCGCGACTGCCTCCGCCACTACCTGCGCCTGGAGATCAGCGAGAGCCGGGTGCCTATCAGCTGCCCCGAGTGCAGCGAGCGACTCAACCCGCACGACATCCGCCTGCTGCTCGCCGACCCTCCGCTCATGCACAAGTACGAGGAGTTCATGTTGCGCCGATACCTGGCCTCGGACCCGGACTGCCGCTGGTGCCCCGCCCCGGACTGCGGGTGAGCGCGGGAGCGTGGCCGTGGGGGGCGCGGGGCTGTGGCCAGGGCCCCCGCCAGGCTGTCCGGCAGCGCGGAGACTGGAGGGAGAACGGAGCTAGCACTGCGGCGGGGTGGTGACCAGTCGCCAGCCATCCGCAACCCCAGGCTGATGGGCTGGAGGCACCCCGCTCCTGCCCAAGGAATTGAGGTGGGGGCTGAGCGGTGGTGAGGGGAGTGGAGCTGTCCATCGAGTTAGAAGGGGCGGTGTTCTGACTCGTGAAGGCCCCTCTCTGTGCAAAGTGGACGACAGCGCTTCATGAGAGGCGAGGACACATTAAATGGCAAAGGAGGGAGTGAGAATATCATTCTGAAGGGGCAGCGCAAGGAGGGGTGTGTCCATTTAGCCAGGGCTCACGTAGCAGCATTGCAGGAGAAGGCGTTTTTCCTGAAAGTTGGGAGAGAGGAAGAGGACTGCTCACAGGCAGAGCTCTGGGGGCACCCTGGGCACTGTGTTCTGTGCCAGGCTATTGGGAGGCACCCACTGGTTTTTACTTTGCTGCCTTGGACAGGGTGTTGGGTAATTCAGAGAACCAGTGGAGCAGAATAAAGAATGCCCAGAGGTTGATATTGGTAAAAGAAAATGTGTTTGCCACCGTCTTCGATCTTGATGACTGTCATTTTAATGTACTATGTATGCTTGATTTCAAAGGTCAGTGAATTAAATATGCTGTATCTGCAGAGCTGAAATATCACCAGGTATTCTCAGAGAAAGCACTCAATGGAAATTCAACCACCACCACCCCTACCCCCTTTAAGTTAAAATTAGTTTATTTTTGGTATAGGCCATGATTGTGCATGTTGCCAAGAGAAACTCATCTAAATGGTTGGGAGTCAGACTGCCATCGCTTGCTCCACGACCTTGGGCAGAACATTTTATTCTTGTGTGTCATGTTTTTAGGGCAACAAGATGCTAGGGATTCCTTGCAGTGCATAAATACAATGCTCGTAAAAAAGCTGTGTAATCCTTTGCTTCAAAGGAGTGAAGGGCTTAATTGTAGCCTGTGTATCAAGACTATGTTGAGATATCCGTGATACTGCCATTTGTCTTTCGAAAGAAGCTATTTTTTGAGTGTCTGAGTCAAGAGTTAACTTTTTTTAATCTGCCAGACTTGTTTAGAAATGGATGCATTATTTAACTTCACCGAGATGGGGTTTCTGAATTACTCTGAAATGTGGTCAAAAGCGCACTGATTATGGTAGATCACTTTCACTTTTGGTTAGTAAGTATTAGAAGGAAGAATTCTTCTAAATGTTGAAGAATCTGTTTTTCCTTTTTTCTTTCTTCTCTTCCTTTTCTTTCATTCTTTTGGTGGCACAGGAAACTGAACCCAGACATTTTTCTTTATTTTGAGGTCGGGCTTCCCTGAATAGCCCAGACTGTCCTTGAACGCCTCACCCTCAGGTGTAGCTTGGATTACAGGTGTCTGCCACCGTGCACTGCGATCTGGTGGCCTTACTGACACTGAGATTAATTTGTATGGTTTCCAGGTTTTGCAGGTGCTGTTGATCTATTTTCTAAGCCAGAAAAATACTGAGAATGCTGTCTGCTTTTTTTGTTTTGTTTTGTTTTGTTTTGTTTTTGAGACAGAGTCTTGCTCTGTAGCCCAGGCTGGCCTCAAATTTGCAGGCAATCCTTCTGCCTTAGCCTTCACAGTGCTGGGATTCCAGGTGTGCACCATCACACCTGGCTTGCATGTTTGATTTTGGAATAGTGTATTAACTCCTTTTGTTGAGACATGAGTTTCCTTTAAACTTCAGGAAGTGTAGCACCTTTATGGGAAAGCCCCTCTTTTGTTTTTTATTTTTGTGAAGTTTTGCTCACAACAGTAAAAATGGGCAGAAATTAATTTGAAAGCTTAGTAGTGACTCTACACCATTACTAATTTGAAAGTTATTAAAGAATTAGGCCATTTCTTAATTTAGCCAACTATTAAGTTTGTATCATCCTGATTTTTTAATTAGTCAAATAATTATAACGATCACATATATACGTCTTTCCCCCTGTGTATTTCTGTGGATATAAAAAGGTAAAATTTGGGGTAAGAAAGCAAGCTGGCATCCAAATACCTGTATATCCTATATAATCTGATTCTCACAACATTGTGAGATTTGCTATGGTGTTACAGATGATGATTGAGTAACTTCTTCAGTGTCATATAACTAGTGAATTATGGGACTATGCTTGGAACACTAGTCTTTAACTCCAGTAAAGGCCAATAGTCTTTCCAGTCAGCATCTGTTTGAAAAACACATACAGTGTCCCAAAAACAATTGTCCACACATCTCTCATTATTGAGGATGCTCCTGTTTGCATGTTTCTTTATGTGAAGCCCAAGGACAATATTTAGAGTCAGCAATGCCAGAATCCAGTTTCTTTTCTGATTCCTTTTGTGATAGCTCTTTTTTTTGTTTTGTTTTTCTATTTTATTTTATTTTATTTTATTCTAGTTATTTATTTATGAGACAGAGTCCTGCTGTGCAGTTTAGGCTGGACTTGAGCACACTTTGTAACCCAGGCTGGTCTCAAACTTGCGATGATCCTTCTCCTTCAGCCTCCCAAATGCTGGGATTATAGGCATGCGCCATCATGCCTGTCTTGCCTTTTTCTTTTTTTGAGACAGGGTTTCACTATGTAGTTCAGGCTAGCCTTGAACTTGTGATCCTTCTGCCTCAGAGCCAGGCTACAGACAAACACTGCCATTTGTCTTTCAAAAAGCTCTAGGACTACAGGTGTGTACCACCATGTCCACCCTACTTTATTTTTCTTACCTGAAATAGGCCTAATCCTTCCCTGACTTGAGGGACATACTTAATGTTCACAATGTATTTTGAGAAATTAATTTCAACATTAATTTAAAGGTAATTTGATAAATAATGAATAACTTTAAAGTTATATCCCTAATGAGTGTCTTAAGTTCTTTAGGGATTTGACCTGTAGTTTTTTGGGGGATTTTTTTGGGTTGTTGTTATTGTTTTGGTTTTTTTGACCAATAGTTTTGCCATTCTCTAGTTCAGGCAGGCCTTGAACTCACTATGTGGCCCAGGCTGGCCTAAACCATGGTAATCTCTCTGCCTCAGCCTCTTGTGTGCTGGGATTATAGATACACCCTACTAGGCCTGGTTCTTGCTATGTCTTTAATGCTAGAAGATTGTGATTCCTATTTTTTTTTTTTTAATTGAGTTCTGTTTTCCTGGGCTTGGTAAAAATCATGGGTTACACTAGAAAAGAAGGTCTAAGCACCAGTTATCTTGCCACACCAGACCACGTTTACTGCCAACAGATCAAATTCTTGCCAACCAAACAGATCAAGTCCTCCCCTGGTGTGTGTGTTTGTGTTAGAATGAGGGGAGCATGCCAGTGATCTTACAGAATTTTGATCATTAGCTTTACTTTAACTACTCATGATAATGAGAACACCATAAATTACAAGATTCACTATTTTTTAACAAAATAGCTTTAGAACAGAGTTTTGAATTTTTTTCATATTTGAGCATGATTTTATTCATAAATAAGAGAATAAATTATTTTATATACTAAACTAACAAGTATAAGCTTTAAAATATACATCCAAATGAGATACAATTTGCTCAAAATAGAAATAACAGACATTTTACATTTCTTCATAGTCTTCGGAGTATAATCTTATAGAGGTATAATTTCATGATAGTAAATGCATGTTGTAAAGGAGAAACCAGTTCTGAGAGACTTAAATGTGAGGCTTAATGTTTTGTAGCTAATAAATAGTGTAGTTGATTTGTTACCCTTTTGGATCTCTGCTTAAATATGTCTTCAGAAACACCCAAATGATGTAACTATCATATTTGCCTCTCAAGTGCTCTATTGACCATCTTTAAACCCTTTCAGACTCTCTGGATGAAGGGTAAACAAAGTAGGCAACAAAATTTCCTGGCATATAGGGAAAGATAGTTTGTACAGATAGACAGGAGATAAGACCGTCTTGACCTGAGTTGTTTGTGCAGGTCTGCCCCTCCAGCCTCTCCATGCTGCCTTGTCCCCTAGAGAGTCCCATCTCCCACTTGACCCTGGGAAACAGTGTCAGCTATTGACCTTTCCAGGCCATTCCCAAACCTGGAAGCTTCTGTTCATTCCCAGCACATTTATGGAGAAGAACAAACCCTATAAGTGCGAAATTTCAGTTGCTGAAGGAAATTTTTTTTCCTTTTTGAAGCCTTGCTAGATCTGCCCAGCCCCCCCCCCCCACTTCCCCCCTACCTTTTGTTCCCTCTCTTTCCTCTTCTGTACTGGGGATTGAATCCAGGACCTCCTGTATGCTAGGCACTGTGCCATTGAGTTACATCCCCAGTCCTGTTCGTTTATTTAGAATTTTAAGACAGAGTCTCACTAAATTGCCAGAGTTTTATCATGAACTGGTGATCCTCCTGCCCATCCTTCTGCCTCAGCCTCCTCAGTAGCTGGGATTACAGGCCTTTGTGCTCAGCTTCGGATCTCTTCTCTTAATTTGGCTCCTTACTTACAGTTCCACAACTTTATCTTGCATCCTCCCTGTTCCTACTTCCTTCAGCCCAATATATCTTTCTCATATTTGCCAAAGTACTCATTCTAAAGTGGAATAGCTGTATCACTCTTCTGCATGAAACTGTTCACTGACTAACTGACCTAACTCCTTAGTGTCTGTAATAATTCATTTATTTGGTCTAGCTTTATCATTTAACATCTTTATCATCTCTGAACATCTTGGGGTTTTTTTCCTTTTTTTTTTTTTTTAACCTACATCAGTATTTCCCAAGGTATGTTATAGTTTGAAAGAAAAATATTTTGTTTTTCTTTTTTTGGTACCAGGCATTGAATTGACAACCTTGCACTTGCCAGGCAGGTGGTTATGCCACTGAGCTATATCACCAGCCCCAAAAGAAAAATATTTTGTGATCAAATAAGCTTGGAAAATAAAGGGTTAAGCAAAATAAAACAAGTGTATTTCTGAGCTATTTAGTCTTTAAACATGTTAATGTATATTGTAAGTTTTGTTAATATGCACTGTAATATCTTCCCCAAACTTAGATCATTAGAGAACATGTTTTTATTTGTTTTCTGTGACATCCTAAGACTTACCAATTTGCCATTTTCTAAATTCCTTTAGTAATTATCACTCTGGCTTACCTTCCTAAACACTGAATTTTTATCTTCAGATAGATTAAGAACTTGCACTCCAGAGTAGGGCAAACCCTATGTTCAAACCCTTTCATTTAGGTTCTAGAAGAATGGAGGGAAATAAGTATATTATGAGGAGAAAGGTAAAGAGTCAGAGCAGCACTGTTCTTGGAGGAAAAACAAAGATGTGTAGGCAAGAATGAAATAGATAATCCAGATAATCACTCAGCATACTTTTTTTTTTGGATAGTTTTGTAGTTCAGGCAGGCTTTAAACTCAACTAGGTAGCCTAGCAGAGACCCTCCTGCCTCAGGTTCCCAAGTGTGCTGGAATTACAGACATCCACACCCAGCTTCAGCAGACATTTTTGAGAATGATACAGTATAAAGCCTTGGGCATGTACTGGCTATCACAGAAAGGATTTAGACATGGCCCTCTTCTGTCTTTTGTTTTTCTGCACAAGGTCTCACTATGTAGTGAGGGTGGCCTCAAATTTAATATCCTCCTACCTCAGCTTCCTGAGTGCTGGGATGACAGGATGCCCCACAACACTCGATGAGACATGGTCCTCCTGACAGGGAGTTTGACTTGGTTAGGAGGCAGAGAATAGATAAGAAATTATAGATTTTAATGTAATACTAGGTTTTTGGTTTGTGAGGGGAAGGGTACTGGGATTGAACCAAGGGCTTTCCACATGCCAGGCAAATTCTCTACTACAGAACTATGGCCCAAGACCATGTGGTAACATAATACCTGTAATCCCAAGACTCAGGAGGCTGAGGGAGAAAGATTGCCTGGAGCTCAAGACCAACCTGAACTACATACTGAGACCCTGTCTCAAAAAAGGGGCTGGGGATGTGACTTAGTGGTAGAGCTCTTGCCTTGCATGCACAAAGCCCTAGGTTCAATCCCTAGCACCATGTATACACACAAACAAGTATATCTTAGATGAAAGAACAGTAGATTTTGTGTGCTACTATCCAGGAAGATCTGACAGAGGAGACCAAGAGGAATGTACAGAAACAAGCATTTAAACTTGAGCATTATGAGCAAATGCATAGAGGTCTAAAAATATAGGATACTATCCTATGCCAACTACTCTGGGAGGCTGAACCAGTAGATGTATCAGTTTAAGCCCAGACTGGGCAATTTAGGGAGAACTTGACTAAAAACAAAAAACGCTGGGAATATAGCACACCCTGGGTCCAATAGCCAGTACTGGGCAGGAATGGGGAACATGAGACCATTCTGTCTGGAGTCTGGATTGGTTAGCTTCCGATCACATATTGTGGGTAGCATGGTCGGAGAAGTGACTAGAGATCAGTCTGGAAAGGTAGACTAGGTTCTAGTTCATAAACACATCTCATCACATAATATAAAAAATAATTTTAGAGCTGAAGGACTCTTTCTTTTTGGTCCTAGTGAACAAACTCAGTACTTTACACATGCTAGGAAAGAGCTCTACCACTGGGCTCAGTACTCTTTTATCTTTTGTTGAAGAATTGTAATTTTTTTTCTTTTTAAGACAGAGTCTTACTATGTAGTTAAAGCTGGCCTTAAATTCACTATGTGGCCTTGGCTGGTCTCGCAAACTTGCCAGGGATCTTTCTGCCTCGGCCTCCTGAGTGCTGGGATTGTGGGCATGTGCTACCACACCCTGCAATTTTTGGCACCCACTTTCTTTCTTTTTTTTTTTTTTTTTGGTACCAGGGATCGAACTCACGACCTCGCGCTTGCCAGGCAGGCACTTAAGCCGCTGAGCTAAATCCCTGACCCAACCCTGCAATTTTTTAAAACTTTAATTTTTTTGAGACTGTCTCAGTGTTCAGGCTACCAGTTAACTCACTGTGTAGCCCAGGCAGGTCTTGAACTGTGAGAGATCCTTCTGCCTCAGCCTTCTGAGTGCTGGGATTACAAGTGTGTGCCACTCTACCCAGCTGGTTGAAGGATTTTAAGCAAGAGTAAGTCATGGTAGAAGACCTATAATAGAATTTGGATTTTGAGCGCAGCTCAGGGACTCTTGATGGGAAGGCTCTTGAAGGTGGTCTGGCCTAGAGACGGGTCTGAAATAGGGCTGGAGAAAGGAAGACAATGAAGTGTATGGCTTGTTGTGACACCCTGACTCACATCTACCATCCTTAAAGCTATCAGGGTCCACTTGTAAATGGTTAATGTCATTAAGTCACGTGATTGGAGATGAGAAGTACAGACATTGTATAGGGACACATTTTGTTAACTCTTTGGTTCTACTGGAAGATGCTTTCTCCTAAGACTGAAGTTAAAGTAAAGCTGTGGTCTAGTCTGTCACCTGGTATTTCTAAAGATTTAAGATATTATTAAAATGAATAAAATGGTGTGAACTGATGGGAAGAAAGATGACTGTATTCTTAGCATTTAATTTCCCATACCCTCCTTTTAGCTTCTAATGTGAGGTAGAGCTAAAAGAGCAGAGTAGGAACATGCTCCAGGATAGGACACAGGAGGGAAGGGACAAGATGGTAAGGGCAGATTTGGTCTCAAGAAGGAGGGTTTTTTTCCAGCCACTAGGGAAGATTTGTCTGTTCAGAAATTAGAGGTGTAAGCTGGTATGGTGGCACACACCTGTAATCCTAGCACTTGTAAAGCTGAGACAGTGGGATCACCAATAATTCCAGGCCAGCCTGGGCTACACAGTGGATTTAAGGCCAGCTTGAACTACATAGCAAGACTGTCTCAAAAAATAAAAACAAAAAAATTAGAGATTTACCTCTAAAATGAGTTTATATGGCATTTTAGGATTAGTGGTACCAGGAACTGTGATGAGTATCAAAAATGACGAGTACCAACACAAACAGTTTTGGCTGGAAAGAGTAGCAAGTCACAGGGTAGCTGACACCAGCGTTTTCTAGTTTGAGCACCAAGTATCGAACAAACAACTAGTACTAAGACAAAGTTTTCACATCAAGATGGATCAGGTACCAAGCTGGGTAAGTTCCAAAACAGCCAAGTACTAAGGTATGACTATACAGTACTTAGCCTAGAGTAAGAAAACAGATACGTGTTTTTGTTTTGTTGTTTTGTTTTTTGTCTTTTTGAGACAGGGTCTCACTATGCAGTTCAGGCTGGCCTTGAACTCACTCTATAGCCTACGCTGGCCTCTCAGCCTCCCAAGTGCTGCGATTACAGGCATGTGCTGCTATGCCTGGCAGGAATCAGATACATGGGTAAATTGAAGGATGTTATTGAAAGCGCAGGAGAAGATCCACAGTGCCCTAGGGAAAGTCAAAGAACCGAAGCAAGAGCAGTTCTCTATCATCATCCAACACAGGTTTTTTGAGCAAGAGTCCAGTGAGACTGGAGACAAGCACATAAAAACAGATAATTACAGTGTAATGTGGTAAATGTTACAGTTGCGTACTGGCAGAGTAGGCAATCACTTGCTTAGAGAGGTTAAATAGATTTATAGAGAAGATGACATTTAAACTGATTCTTAAAGGGATATTTACCAGGACCAAGAAGTAGGAAAAAGCCATTCGTAAGCAGAAGGAATGGAATATGCAAAAATCAGGACATGTAGGACAGTGTGCCATGTTATTACACTGTGCCTTTTAGGGCAAGTTTACAAATAGGTTTTAGAATGTGTAGCTGGGTATGGTGGCACATGCTGTAAACCCAGCACTTGGGAGGCTGAGGCAGGAGAATTGCTACAAGTTCAAGGCCAGCCTAGACTACATAGTGAGTTCAAAACCAGTCTGAATTACATAGCAAGACCCTATTTCAACAAACAAACAAATATGTATTTTTTAAAAATGCATAAAATGTGTTAAGCTACACTTGAAGGTAGCTAAGCACCTATATGTCCATCCATTTAGGGGATAGAAACTGAGATCTGGAGGTTTTAGCTAGCCCAGTGTTACGCAGTATGAGTCAGAGCCTAGACTGAGTGTCCAAAACAGGAATGCCAAGTCTTATTCCCCAAGAAATTCTGTGTCATAGTAATAGATTGCTATGCATTCATGAGTATTGGAGTTGTTTCACTTCCTTGGAACAAAATTGCACATTCAAAATTGGCTACTTGGTGTTTGCTGGCCCAGTCCTTGCCCTTTCCCCATATACCTCATCCCCATGCCTCAGAAAATTGAAGAAATCAGGGAATCCCTGTGCATAGCAGGTAAAAGGATATTAATTCTGTCCAGATAAAGATAAAGATAATGTAAAGTTTGATGCAGCAATACCTCTGTACCTTGGTCATCACAGACAAAGAGAAGGCAGATAAATTGAAGCAGTCCCTGCCTCCAGGTGTGGCAATAAAGGAACTGAAATTAACCATACATAGTGATTTGAACTGTATTTTTTAAAAAAAGGAATCTTGGAGCTAAGAGTATAACTCAGTGGTATATTCTTAGTGTATACTAGGCTGTGGATTTAATCTCTAGCACTTAAAAACCTAAGCAAGAATCTCAATATTTACCCCCACCATGTGATGTAGGAATGGATCCTGAAGTATTCTAGGCGTCCTGACCAGTAGTAGTCTGTTTAATTTGTACACTCAGTAGTTTTAAACTGGGCATGATGGCACATGCCTGTAAGTCTCACCTTCAGGAGGCTGAGGCAGGCATCCAGATAGCCATGAGTTGGAGGCCAGCTTGGGTTACATAAGCAAATTCAAGGCCAGCCTGGACTACATAGTGAGACTCTGTCTGAAAAAACAAACAAACAGAAGTTGTCTTATTTCCTACCTGCCTTCCCTATTTAACATAAAATAGTAGCAGTCACTTTGTTCAGGAGACACATTGTTTATCTTTAGTAGCTATTTTGCAGCTAGGTAGGGTAAATTTGCTCAGAACTCCTACAGGATATGAATCATTTACATTCACAGATTGACCTGTTCTCACTTTGTTCTTTCTGAGAAGAACTTTATAATAGTTTGTATTGCATGACATAGGAAATATGACATCATTTATATTTACAGTGTCATCCTCAATTTTCAGAATCTATGATAAACCTGAGAACTTGAGTTGGCATGTTGAACATCTAGTACAAACTAGAATAAATCCAAGAAAACCTTATCAGCCATTTGCATAAATTGTTTGAGGTTTTTGGATTTGGAGAATAAATATGGAATAGTAGACAAACAAAGCAACCTCTAAGACTCCAGTTGTTAGTCTATTTAAAAACTGTGATGAAACCTTTCAAAACTTTCTACTTGTTTCTCTAAATTAATTTCCTAAAATATTTTGTCTTAAACAAGTGGCTACTTGGTAAGGCAATCTGAGCATTTAGCTGACATTTAGAATGAATCAGGCAGGCCAGGCATTGTGGTACACACCTGTAATTCCAGCACTCAGGAGGCTGAGGCAGGAGGAACACTATGGATGTGAGGCCAGCCTGAACTACAAAGTGAGACCCTGATCCCTCCACTCACACACAAAGAATCAATCAGGAAGAGTAATAGTAAATGCATTGCTCATGGGAAACTTATTCTTAGTAAAGAAATGTGAATTATGAGTAATGGTGGATGCTAGAGCTGAGAAATTTTGAATTGTCTATCTGTATGCCAAGAATGTATAAGAGAGAATACTATATAATGAGGTAGGTAGTATTCTTGAATTTTGAATGCTGTCAAGAAATAAAGACACTGAAAGGTTTAGAATTGAACTGGGAAAAAAGAAACATGGAAAGATAAAAGGAGCTCTCAGCAGAAGACACCCACCAAGCCATGTAGGGTTGTTGTCTCCCAAGCTGTGGTCAGATCAGCTCCACTGCAGAACTTACCATGAGAAAGTATACTTTCTTTAGTATTTGCAGTAGCTCTGTATTTTACAAGTATTCTGTTCTTTCATGTAAACAAATTCTGATCTCTAAATATAGCAAACCATCAAAAGGAAATAGTTTTATACCTTGTTATTTATGAAACTCGCTGTGGCAAGCCACTCCTAAGGCAGCTTAAACTGATTGAATCAATGCTAGGAATTCACGTTAAATATGGTATTTACCTCCACTTTTTTGCAGGAAATAAACTGTTTTGGGAATATGAAAAGCAAATGTACTTTCTCACACAAAATGGTCAGACTTTTGTGTGTGTGTGTGTGTGTGTTCTTTGCATTACATATAGTGGCAGGGTGGTGCCAAACAGTATTCACCCTGGTGAATAATATCTCTCTTGGTTAGATCATTCTTACCTTACTGGTATCTTTTCCTGTTTCATTACTCAGTTATGCTGTAATTGCCTATGGCTGTGCCAGCTGCCCAAAGCTAACCTGTGAGAGAGAAGGCTGCCAGACTGAGTTCTGCTACCATTGCAAGCAGATATGGCATCCAAATCAGACCTGCGATATGGCCCGTCAGCAGAGGGCACAAACACTGCGAGTTCGAACCAAACACACTTCAGGTCTCAGTTACGGGCAAGAATCTGGACCAGGTATAAGTTGGCATTATCTCATTGTATCTTTATTTAGTATTTCATAATGTGAGCCCCAAATTGGAAGAGATTATCTTATTATATGACCTCAGTATTCTTGTGATCAAAAAACAGAAAATATCATTTATTTCAATGCTTTTTAAATTTTTATTTATTTATTTTGGTGCCGGGGATCGAACTCACGACTTCGTGTTTGCCAAGCAGGCACTTACACTGGTGAGCTAAACCCCCGGCCCCGGCCCTCAATGCTTTTTTTTTAATGCAGTACTGGAAGGGTTGAACCCATATACTGTACCTCTGAGCTACATCACCACTTGTCATTATCTTTGTTGTTGTTGTTGTTGTTGTTGAGATGGGATATTGTCAGGGTGTCCTTAAACTCCTGGGTTCAAGCAGTCCTTCTGCCTCAGATTCCTAGATAGCTGGATCACAAGCATACATAAAACTATGTTCAGCTTAGTTGTACTTTTTTGGGGGGAGTGGGTGAGGAGACAGGGTCTTGCTATCTAGTTTAGGCTGGTCTCAAACTCACAGAGATCCTCCTGCCTCAGCCTCCCAAGTGCTGGGATTACAGGCTTGGTTGTACTTTGGAGGGGGGTACCAGGGACTGAACTCATGACCTCACACTTGCCAGGCAGGCACTTAAACCACTGAGCTAAATCCCCAGCCCTTGGTTGTGCTTTTAATAATACATTATATTTGAAATGTAACTTCCCTCTCTGACCATTATAGCTTATCCCAGTCACATAAAATTGAAATAAAACAAAATTGGATTCTCAAGTTTCCTCCTTTTTAGTGAGTAGATCTTGGACTGGAGAACAATCAAGTGCTTCCTTGAAGACCTTTTTCAGTATTTTCATTGTGAGCAGAAAGACTTCTAAATAGTATTCAGCTTGTATTTTTTGCCTTCTACCTTAAAGTGCATCAATGTTTTAGATGTAGGGTATAGATTTTAGAAAAGGAAATACCAGTAGAGATTAATGATTAACCTTAAAAAGAGACTGCCACACATTCAGTTCCAGCCTTCACAGTTAGAGTAAACTTATTTTAAAGTGTCAATGGATTTATTGCTCTTTATGATGTACCTTAATTTGACTGATGTCATTTGGAAGAGGCTAGTGGGAACGATTTTACCATTCACTTTTCTTGGCACAGAATAATCTCCTAAGTTATCATTTTACTAAGATAGTTTCTAGGTTGCTGTGAAAATTACCAAGTACATGCTATAATAGCATATACAGTGGTTTTAACATTTTTGAATTTAAAGGTATCATGAGAAGGAGCAGTGATACATACCAGCACTTTAGGAGACTGAAGCAGGAAGATCAGAAGTTCAAGTCCCACCTAGGCCACTTAGTGAGACCCTGTATCAAAATTAAAAGAGGTAGGAATATATAACTCAGTGCAAAGGTCTAGAGTTCAGTCCCCAATAACTGAGAAGGAAACAGGATAGTGAGAGTATGATGGGAACAGACTGTGGATTTTGTTAATAGCAAATTACAAAATAGCAAATATTTGTTGAACCTGAAAAGTTAGTGTACTGAACTAACAATTACCAAAATTTAGAGCCACACTGGGTGTGATGATGCACGGCCATCATCTCAGCTACTCAAGAAGCTGAGGCAGGACCACAAATTCTAGGCCAGTTTGGGCAACTTAGCAAGAGGGCACTCTGTCTCAAGATAAAAGTAAAAAAAAAGAAAGAAAGAGGACTGGGAAGACAGCTCAGTGGTGCAGCATCCCTGGGTTCACCCCTAGTTCCACAGCAACAAAAGATGCTTGAAGCAATCCCAAGCTGTAGATTGCTCTTGCTATAGCACTGTGCTTTGAAATCTGCCAGTCTATTGGCTAGGGGAAATTCTATTTTTCTTAGAACCATTTTTCTTTCTAGGGAACTCTCCTGTTCAAAATGTGAGTCAAGTGCTATATAAGATGTCAGTTACTGGGCTGGGGATTTAGCTCAGTGGCTTAAGCGCCTGCCCTGCAAGCGTGAGGTTGTGAGTTCAATCCCTGGTACCACAAAAAACAAACAAACCAAAAAAAAAAAAGATGTCAGTTACTGAATAAAAGGCAGCTCAGTATGAAACAGGATCTGTTATATGAAAATTCCTGAGCTCCAGACATAGTCAACCTTCCCGCCAAATGTGTTGCATACTTTGGAATCCTCAGTCAAGCTGGACTTCCTCATTTCCTATGTATGCTTTTAGGTATAACTAAGGCAAACTAGGCATAACTGGGGCTATTTTTCTACCCTCTCTTCCTTCCTCCCAGCAGATGACATCAAGCCATGCCCACGGTGCAGTGCTTATATTATCAAGATGAATGATGGAAGCTGTAATCACATGACCTGTGCAGTGTGTGGCTGTGAATTCTGCTGGCTTTGTATGAAAGAGATTTCAGACTTGCATTACCTCAGGTAAGATAGAAAATGGGGTCCTTTGTTTTCATGGTATTATTCTCTTACCCATTTTGAAAAAAAGATGTCAAAAAGATGTACTTGTTTAGTCATTACAGAATAAGGAAGCTATGAAAAGTGCCTTTGGTGCATCCCTCTGATCATGGTTTTTCCAGCTCAGCAACCTCCAGGGATCATTTCTGTTACCTTCTAGATCATGTCTTATTCACCCCTAGAGAGGCTTTGAAAGCTTTCCACAGTCTGGCTCTAATCTACTTTTCTAGTCATGCTATATCTCATATAACCTGAGCCTGCTGTTCCCTGTGTCTCTTTTTGTTATCTTGTCTCTCTATCATTTTTATTTTCTACCTTATTCTTGACTGGCATTCCTTTATTGCTTTCATTATAAATGTCATCACTGCTTTGTATATATGCCTAATCCTACTAAACTATGACTTTTTTATGGTTTATTGCATGTGAGTTTCCAAAGACTGAGTGAATAATAATACATTGTTCTAGAGTAAATATTTACAAACAAACTTTGTCATGTGGTATTCACTGTGTGGCTAGTAATACCTCACTTCCAATTTGGTGAACATTTGAGTGTTTACTGTGTAACAGTTGTTAGGGACATGGGAGTGAATATGACATGATTCCTACTTTCAAAATTGCTTATCCTCACAGTCGGGGGTTTATTAGCTCAGCAGCATAAGCACCTGCCTGGCAAGCACAAGGTCATGAGTTCGATCCCCAGTAAAAAAAAAAAAAGCTTATCCTGTCGGGTACAGAAGATAGCACAAAGGGAATGAGGAACAAGGATCAGGCACAGAAGGGTTGAGTATAAAAGTATTCAAACCGAGAGAATCAAACTAACATAAAGAATATGATAAGCTTTTTATCCTTTCCTAGGAGCAAAATGTTCACTAGCTACGGGGCGCAGTGCATTTAAATGAGATGTCAAGTGCACAGGCTACACAGAATCCCAAGCGTCAGTCAGGAAACTGGATCACTGTTAGTGGGTCAAGGAAGATAGAGTTCAGTCGAGAAGGAGGAAAAGGAGTTTCAGCTTTGGAGACTTGTCTTTACCAAAAGCAGTAAAGAGCCAAGAGCTCTAATAGTCTGGGCTTGTCCTTTGCCCTCCTTGTGTAATACACTTGTTTCCTGTCACCTCTTGTAACTTAATCACTCCTATTGAAAAGAAAGCTGTCGCTCTTATCAAGCCCTCGGTGGTAATGGCTGTGTTTATAAAATTGACGTAAAATTGACGTTAACTTCAGCCCGTTTCCTCTGTAGTCCCTCTGGCTGTACGTTCTGGGGCAAGAAGCCATGGAGCCGGAAGAAGAAAATTCTTTGGCAGCTGGGCACATTGATTGGGGCTCCTGTGGGGATTTCTCTCATTGCTGGTATTGCCATTCCTGCCATGGTCATTGGCATTCCTGTTTACGTTGGAAGGAAGGTAAGACATGCTGAGTTTGGTGCCTGTTCCACCATCAGGCTTGTTGGCAAAGGTTCAGAGAAAATGAGAAAAAGCTAAGCTTATATTTATTTCAGAGCTGTCCAAAAACCAGCTGGTTCCTAGCTGAAAATAACTTAAGTTTATTAAATGGATTTAAAAAACAAAACAAACAAACAAAAAAAACCCGAAAAACATGAGATTTGAAAGTTCTTACTAACATCCTGGTCCTGGCTTGTCTCATTGACTGAAAAGTGAAATGCTTACTTCATTCCCCTGAATTATTTTGCCTCTATTTGGATACACTTCTGTGTAGTTTATGTATTCCTGGTCTGAGTTAGGTTAAAATTTGAGAAAGTTAGGGTGGAAGGTATGTTTTAAGATACATAACTTATAAATGAGTATTCACTTGTCCTTTATTCCTGGCAAAATACTGGTGCCCTAAACTGCTGACCTGGATTTTCTTTTTTATTCTTAGATTCACAGCAGGTATGAGGGGAGGAAAACCTCCAAACACAAAAGGAATTTGGCCATCACAGGAGGAGTGACTTTATCGGTCATTGCGTCCCCGGTGATTGCTGCTGTCAGTGTTGGTAAGTTAGACAGGCCCATTGATTCCTCTGCTACTTTTCCAGCCATACCAGTCCAGCTAGCTGGCCAGCTGTTCCACCCTTTATTATGCCAGACTCACCTTGGTAGTTAACTCTACTTGATACTGTTCTGATTATTTTTTGGCTACAGTAAATTACTAGAGTCTGTCTTGCATTTGGTGCCTGGAACTGTCTGGCACACAGAAAAAGTTGAATTAAAGAAAATTGCCTTCAGCTGTAGTTTTTCATTCCTCTGTCTCATCTCCTTGCCATGGGACTCAAAAAATTGAAGACACAATATTTTGGGAGACATAGTATTTATCTTAGAAAAATAACATACAACTAACATTTCTTCATGTGCCAGGAATGGTTCTGATGTTTTGCATATATCAGTTCATTTAATCCTCGCAATCCTCTCAAACACAGCATGTTCATAAACAGAAGAGTGCGGTAAGTTTCCCCAGGTCATTTTGCTGGGACATGAATCAAGACACACTTCTGTGCTCATAACAACAAAGCTATTCTGCCTTACTTAGAGCAATTTTTTTTATTTTGCTTTGTTTTTGTTGAGGTGGGGTCTCTATGTAGTTCAGGCTGGGCTTGAACTTGTGGTGCTCCTCCTGCCTCAGTCCCCTGAGTGCTAAGATTACAGGCACCTGCCACTATACCTGGCCATAGTGTAATTTTGGAATTAACAGTGTGGAGGGATCCTAAACTCCAGTAGTCACTTATTAAAGGTTAGATTCTAGGCCGGGGGTTTAGCTCAGCGGCGTAAGTGCCTGTTTGGCAAACTCAAGTTCGATTCCCAGGAAAAAAAAAAAATGTTAGATTCCTCATTGGTCCTTACATTAGCACTTCAGTGAATAGAAGAGAGGAAGTGGAAACAATACATACTTCGTTGGGCACTGCATACATTCTCATCAGCTCTGGGAGTGTAGGTCCATGGTCAAGCAGCCAGTGAATTGGAGCTAAAATTCTCAGCCAGACCTTTCTGATTGCAAGACAGGTTGTCATCTGTTACATCAGGTAGCCTTTCTGAGCTACCCACTGTCTTTCTTGGCCCTTTATAAAGTGCATTCTCTTTGCCCAGCTTTGGATGATTTAGGGCAGTTGCAACCTGATGGCCTGCTGACATGCTTCCATCTCTTCCCGTAGGAATTGGTGTCCCCATTATGCTGGCATATGTCTATGGGGTTGTGCCCATTTCTCTCTGCCGGGGAGGTGGCTGTGGAGTTAGCACAGCCAATGGAAAAGGTGTGAAAATTGAGTTTGATGAAGATGATGGTCCAATCACAGGTAAAAAGATTTTTATTTCCATTGGAATTTAAGAAACACAAGATAAAAATTAATAAAATTCAGCACATTTTCAGAGAGATTGTCTTTGAATTATTTTAGATAATGAGCTTTGCGGAGGGTAAAGTATTTTTAGCTTTTCATTTCTTTGTTCCAGAATTATTAGGTTAATTCCTCTGATATTTGTCTCTCTATGGCAGGTACAAACTAGTAGGATTCGAAGTAACTCCAAGTATGCTGGTGGCAGTAGTGATTATAATAAAGCCTGATATCTGAATGGTACTTTATAATTTTCAGAGGACTTTACATAGTTATTATCTCACTTTTTACAACAGCTTTCTGAAGGGGGAGGGCAAGGGCTATTATTATCCCCATTTAAATGAGAACTTCTTAAGCTTTTATTTTAGTAGCTATTAAGAGCTTCTGCAGAGAAGGTACTAGAACAAGTCTTGACTTCTACTTGAATATTGTCTCCACTTTACCATTTTAACTGACCTGGACACAGAGCTCCCCAAAAGTTTTTCAGGCTTCCTCCAAGAATCCACATATCACCTAAACATATTTTGAAATCTCCAGTTTGATTAAAGGCAGCTACAGTGTAGTGGAAACAATATTAGACTTGGAATCAGAATTTTAGCTTGGTATGACTGTGACTTTGGTCTAGTCATTTAGTTTTAAATTCTGATTTCTTTGTCTAAAAGTGAAGCTATTAGTACCTGGTGATTGTCAAGATTCAATACAAACCTATTAAAACACCCAGTATTTGATGGTTACATATAGTAGCTATTCATTGAGTGAATATCTTAGTACTTCTCCTTATGAAAATCCTGCCCTCTGAAGAGTTCCTGCACAAAAATGTCTACCAGAGGGTGGGGGATATATATAGTTCAGTGGCACAGCACTTGCCTGGCAAGTGCAAGGTTGTGAGTTCAATTCCCAGTACCAAAAAATGCCTACTAAACTGTTTTGATGCTGTGCTGTCTCAAATTGAGGTATTTGGTTCCACCCACAGTGGCCGATGCCTGGCGAGCCCTCAAAAATCCCAGCATTGGGGAAAGCAGCATCGAAGGCCTGACTAGTGTGCTAAGCACCAGTGGAAGCCCTACAGATGGACTCAGTGTTATGCAAGGCCCTTACAGTGAAACAGCCAGCTTTGCAGCCCTCTCAGGGGGTACTCTGAGTGGTGGCATTCTCTCCAGTGGCAAGGGAAAATATAGCAGGTAAGCAAAAAATAATTTCTAACAGCAATAGTTGAAATTATAAGTGATATTAAGCCATCTCTACCAGGTCTATTCCCTACATCATCTCTGTTTGATTTAATAGTCAGAGGTGTTTTCTTCTACTTTGAGCAAAGTTTAGAGTTCTTCCCACTGTACCATAGCTGCTCCATATAAAGAATAATCTTGACTAGATCCTCCCTCTACTACCTTAGGCTGTCTGCTCCAAACAGGGGAGGAAACAGGCTTTCTTTTGTTTTGCTTTTTGGGTTTTTTTTTTTTGTGTTGTTTTGTTTTTGTATTTTTACTCTTTTTAAGACAGGGTTTTACTATGCATTTTGGACTGGTTTTGAACTCACTTTGTAGCCCAGGCTGGACTCAAACTCACAGCAGATCTTCCAGCCTCAGCCTCCCACATGCTGGGATTACAGATATGCGTCACCATGACTGGAAAAATGCATTTTTATAGAATTCCTGAGGTTGGTTCTCGATTGGGCTAGTCATTGGCTTCCAGTGAGTAACAATTATACTGTATCTTATTATACTGGTGCTATGATCCTTGTAACCTTCCTGTTCCCATTTGATAAGTAAAGATCAATTCTTGAATTTTTATTGAGAATATGTAAAGCCTTATGACTTGCCTGGCCATTTCATCATTTAGACAAATCAGAATATATTCAGAGGGGCCTGACAAATGCTAGATGAGAAACAGCTGATTCACTGAGACGAGCAGCCTGGGGAGGAGCATAGGTGGAGCAAAGCAGCGCAGAGAGATGGGAAAATGCTTACCTTCAAACATCTCAAGGCCTTCAGCTAGGAAGAGAATTAGATTTCTGTGACTTACGCCAAAAGATTAAAATAACTAGACAGAAATAATTTTGATACAGTATTGAGAATATAGGAAGTGTTTAAAGTGAGACTAGAGGACCATTTGGCTATTAAAAGTATTTAAGCAACAGATGGCAAGTGAGCTAGATCTTATTCTTTGTGCCTGTCAGTCACCTGGGCACCTCTTAAAAAAGATTTTAGGGCTCATCCCAGAATTAATAACTCAGAGTCCCCTGGAGTGGGACCTAGGGATGGTCTGTGATTAGAAAAGGTTCCCTGGTGAGTCCATCTTAAGTATCATATGACCCAGTAGCTGGGAACCACTGAAGTAGGTGGTAGCCTTTGCCAGCTACCACAGAGTGAATCTGTGCAGCTACAGCTGTGGTTCCTGACCAGGTGCACTGTCCTTTGCATGCCCCTCATTTTGCTGCCCTTACCATACCTCAGCACATTGTTTTGTTGTCATTTTGTCTGTTTTGATTTTTGTTTTTGTTTGTTTTTTTGAGATTGTCACTGTGTAGTTCAAGCTGGCCTTGAACTCACTATGTAACCTATGTTGGCCTCAAAGTCTGTGATCTCCTGCCTCAGCCTCCTGAATGCTAGGGTTTACAAGCGTGTGCAACCACACCCGGCTTCCTCAGCACATTCTGGAAGGGCACTTGAAGCAGAGAAGGAGAGCAAAGGTGCAAGTGGCTGGATGGAGGCTGCTGCTGACTGTGTCCCATGACTCTGATGTCGGTTGTGAGGGGATCCCACTCTCATATGCTAGAGTATTCACTGCTGTGCTTTCTGAAAGCCAGCTTCTCTTAAAAGAGCAGACATAATTGGAGAGTGACTTGCTGAAACTGCAGCTTAGCCAATCCAGCTGTTCCAGTTCTGTGAAAGCCTTTCTTTTATAGGAAGTGAATGAGTCAGATGGGTTTGACTGTGAAACCCATTATGAGGAAATATTTAAGTGTGCAACAAAATGGTGTTAAAGCCAACAAAGGAAATAGTTATGGGTGTCAGCTGTGAGACACCATTAGGAAAGTGCTGCTCTACAGAGGGAGGAGGTTAGCTCTGATGATAAGTCCTTCAGTACTATAGCCTGGAGGTAATTTGATTGCTAAGTGTTTGAATTCCTATTATGTGCAAGGCCTGGAGGATAATGTGTGAGTGAGGTATGGTCTCTCTTTTTGTAGAGCTCACAGAGGAGTGGGAGAGAGGTACACAAATTGGTGAGTGGGAAGATGGCTGTGGGAGTACTTAATTGGAAGTGACTGATTTGCTGGACCAAGGGAAAATGGTATCTCTTGTTGTTAAGGATTGAATATAACTTTTTCAGGCAAAGAAAGGAGAAAAACTTCAGAGAAGGCTTCCAGGGAGTAGCGTGTACAAAGTCATGGAGGTATAAAGTATAAATGTAGAATGACTATGATTTGGGACCTACAATGAGAGATGGAACTGGAAAGAGAGCTGCCTGGCAGACCAGGAAGACCCTAACTTCCTGTTGGCAGGAGGCAGCTAAGAGTTAGAGAACTGCTAGAGTGATAGGTCTTTATCCACACTGGCACTGGTCTGGCGGCTGTTTGACATGGACTGAGGGCCTATGGGAAAGATAGCCCTGTGGTAATTATCCAGGCAGGCTATGTTGAGGGCCTGAAGTGAAGCAATAGTAGTGGGTTAGAAAGGAGGGGACGATTTCAATAGATATTTAAGAAAGAAAATGTGTGGGCATGTGTTTGAGCTGTTTGACAGTTAGAGATGATCAGACAGATCATCACAATTTGCAAAAGAATAATGGAAGAGATGTGTGCCAGGAAGCAGTCTTTCTCAGAATGCCAGGTCTCGTATTAACTTGAACGTCCCCTCTTTACACAGGTTAGAAGTCCAAGCCGATGTCCAAAAGGAAATATTCCCCAAAGACACAGCCAGTCTTGGTGCAATTAGTGACAACGCAAGCACAAGAGCTATGGCCGGTTCCATAATCAGTTCCTACAACCCACAGGACAGGTATGTGACAGCCAGCTGCCAGGAACAGGGTGCATTGGAACATGTCTAGTGGGCACTAGGTCTCCCAAAGCTCATTGCCTCCATTATGCCCCATCTAGTGAGATATGTCGTGGGCCCTGTGAATTCATGAGCAAGTTCTTGGTCCTGGAGTGTTTGGCATCACTTGGTTCTTATTAGCATTTGATGTTTAGAAATTCCTTCCTTCCCTTCCTCCCTTCTCTCCATCCTCCACTCCCACCACCACATGCCTGCTCTTAGTTACTGGAAGTGTATCATTACTCACATGGAACTGAAAGAGCTGGGTTGGTGTTCATCAGTCTCTGAGTCTAGAGTTTCTGCTTTCCTCTTCTTGATACAGTTTCCGTGGCCTTTCTTTCTTTCTTTTTCTTTTTCTTTTCTTTTTTTTTTTTTGTGCCGGGGATCCAACTCATGACCTTGCGTTTGCCAAGCAGGCACTTAGACCGCTGAGCTAAACTCCAGGCGCTTTTTCTTTCATTTTGAGTAGTGTGTCTGGCTGGTAGGATCGCAGTACTTCTTAACTGTAGGAATTCTGGCTTCTAATTGTGACATAGTAATAAAAAGGCATAACTCTTTCACTTTTATATTTTGAGTGAGATAGTATGAGGTTCTGGCCCTCAGTTGACACTTAGAAGCTGTATGTAGATGTTTAAGGAGAATTGCTGAGATGGTATGCGCATGTACATACAGCAAACCATGAGCTCTAGTTCGCTGTTTACCCATAATTGTTAACTTCCTCGTTCTGAACCCACAAACTGCTTTTACCAACAGATATAGCATGATCCATGCACATGACTCAGCACAGTGGATTTTTGTCTCCACAGAGAATGCAACAACATGGAAATCCAAGTGGACATTGAAGCCAAACCAAGCCACTATCAGTTAGTGAGTGGAAGCAGTACCGAGGACTCACTTCATGTCCATGCTCAGATGGTGGAAAATGAAGAAGATGGTAGTGGTGGAGGTAGTGGTAGCAATGAAGAGGATCCTCCCTGTAAACACCAAAGCTGTGAACAGAAAGACTGCCCACCAAGCAAAGCTTGGGACATCAGCCTGGCCCAGCCGGAGAGCATCCGCAGTGACCTGGAGAGCTCTGACACACAGTCAGACGATGTGCCAGACATCACCTCAGATGAGTGCGGCTCCCCCCGCTCCCACACTGCAGTCTGCCCTTCCACCCCCAGAACCCAAGGTGCACCGAGCCCAAGTGCCCACAAGAACCTCTCTGCCCCAGCCGAGGGACAGACTGTCTTGAAGTCAGAAGGTGCAGAAGCCAGAGTATGAGGTGGAATGAATGCTCCTGTTGTGAGAAGCACACTTGTAACTGCATCTTTTGGAACCTTTTACTTTCTTTTTTTTGGGGGGGGGGTAATGTGTTTTATTTCAGAGATTCTCTGGTCAGGTTTTCCCCAGGGAAATTCTGAGACATTTGCAATTTCTTACCGAATACAAGATAAAAAAATTTTACCCTTAGTTCTCCCCATACCTTTTTTAGTTTTAATTTATTGGTTAAACTGGTATTGGCATCTGTGAGGTGTGTCAAAGAGTGTACATATGTATGTGTGTATATTGTATGTATGCTAACATATTAATGAAGGACACATTTTAATAAAGATATCTCATAATTCAACTCATCTCAGTTTCCATGGCTTAGATAGTCCAACGGAGTCAAGTGTTTGAAGCAGAACACTGCATTTTTGATGGTCTGAACATGAGGTTTTCTAACCCCAGAAAGGGTTGCACCCAAGTGCAACTGCAGTGCTGTCACTTATAAACCAGTGACTCTCCTAACATGACAGAAAGCAAAGCAAGGCCTGATTTGGACTGTGCAGTCAGACTGAGGAATTGTTAGCTGAGTCAGCTGGCTAGGGAAGCAGTAGATTGAAACGAACTTTGTTTGCCCTCTAGAGGCAACTTTGTAGTTTCCCTGTAAGAGCTTCCTGTACTCTCTTCTGCACTGTGGACGCTCTTAGTCCTGTGCTGCAGAAGGGGAAAGAGTCCCAGGAGCTCTGAAGAGGTGCCTCAGTGAACGTTGCATGCTTACAGGTTGGGGAACAGACTAGTCTCACTAGAGGGAAAGATGCACTGTTCTGCGTGATCACCAAACAGTGGCACAAGCCTCACTGAGCTGTCAGGTACATGCCTTCTGCTCCATAAAGCTTTGTTTTGCCAGTCTAAGGCAGAGAGAGTAAGAAATCTAGGATTTATAATGAAAGGAAAAAGATCTGCCACCAAAATCTCTGAATATAGTTAAATTCTGACCTTACAGACAGGAATTGAGCTAAATGAGTACCACTTGGGATTTTGGCATCACCTAGAATGTACGTGTCCTTAAAATGAAAGTTCATACACAGAGTAGCAGGAAAATTCAAAAAGCTCGTGAAACCTGATACAAGATTGCAAGTCTGGCAGTAACTTATTTTATGACGATGTGGATCAGTCACTCTTTCATGCCCCCAGTGTCCCCAAGTCTTAAACCACCTTAAAGAGCATCCAGTGACAGACTATCACCTTAACCCAGGTCCAGAGGAAGAACTGAAAACAGCCTTCCCTGAGGACCAGATGGCTTTGTTTCCTTTCACAGATGCAGCTGCTCTTTGTCTTCCTGGCCTGTGTTTTACTACAACGAGGATGAGGACTGCACAACAGCCAGCATAGAAGATTCTTATCTCTTGGGTACTGCAGTCCAATTTAGCACATTTCCTCCTACCTGGGACAGGAAATGGTTGTCAGTGGACTTCTGGGTCTCTGGACAAAGTACCCTAGATAGTGTTCCCATATAACAGAAGAATGAGTTGGGGAAGCAGGCAGACAGTCTGGAGGCCTGACATGCAAAATAGCCGCTCAAGACTTGCAGTTGTCTTGAAGCTTCATCAAGAGAGCAGTTAACCTGGATAAAATCAAAGAAGTCTGTTGGAGGGGTGTGGTTGACAGCCGAACCTTATCTGGGCTTCCTTATCTGGGCTTCACTTAATACACCTTACTTGTGCAGTTGGTTTTCACTTGACCCAGTGAGTTAATAAGCCTAATTATGAGGTTAAAAAGGATGAGATGATATACTAGAAATGCTTTTGGTAAAGGCCCGTTTTTTCCTCCTGTAGGAATAAGAAGAAAAAAAATGAATAAGAAGAAATAAATTAAAGGAGAGTCTGTACATCACCTAAGAAAAGAAGCTCAGAACGCTGGACTCATGGTTAGGAAAAAAATTTATTTGGATCCTTAGCACTGCTGTCACCTCCAATGCATTAGTAGCTAAAAGGGGTTCATCAGCCCCACCTGGAGGAGAACATGAGCAATACATTGGGAAAGTTAATTCTCTGCTGAGAAAATGGGGAAAGTGTAATTTGCTATGCTTTTCATTCATTCTGAAATACTCATTTCAGCTGTGGGAAACAGCAAGGAGGAAAACTCGATTCCTGTCTCTAGGGAACTTACATGCTATGGGGAAAGATAGCCAGATAAGTCTTGATGAGGCCATGTATGCCGAAGAAACCAAGAGACTTACAGACATGCAACTTAGGCAGTGTCGATCTTTTTGATATGGGTATAGTTCATGTGAGACCCAGATGTAGCAAAGAAGAGAACTGTATGAACATCCAGGGAAAGTGAACGCTAGACATGAGGAATAATGTAGAAAGGTCGTTAGGGGACATCTTTGGGGTTTTGTTTTTGTTTTTTTAATATAACACTAGTAGTCTGTGTGGCTGGAAGAAAGTGGGCATAGGTGAAGAGGACAGTAGATTAAGTTGGCGAGGCAGCTGGAGTCAAGACTGTAGATTAGTAAGACAACCTGGAAGACAAGGAAACTCAGTTTTTCTGAGGCCAAGAAAAAAAGTAATATTCAGAGATAGATGGGCAGCTAGCAGTGGACTTCCAAAGGGGCTGAAACTAGAAATCCTACTTGGATAAGCCAATCAAAAGAAGCTGGCAGATATGATAAATCTGTACGTATATACCCTGACCTTATGTACCATCTTATTTAGTTTCTTTATTTAGTTTCCACAGAAGCTGGAAACTAAAACTTCGTGTCTTAGATTTCCTTGAAGCCAACACTGAATTTGCCAATTGGATATAAAATGAGATGTGGAAGAAAGAAATGTTTTGGTGTCATGTTTAACTGTACAGGTTATTTCTTCTGCAAAATGTATACACTTTAGGTTGCTCTTTAATGGTACTCCACTGTCCATCAGGTATCCCTTCAGCATGGACAGCAGCTTGTGATGTGTCCCTCTGGTCAACCTGGTTGGCCTCCTGATTCCTCATTTCCCTGTTAGTGGTAGAGGTGGCAGCCCTGCTCTCAAGTCTGCGAATCTTCTAGAAGCCCAGGCTGTAGCACTCTTGGTCAGGTTTCCCATCCCTTTGCACCTGAGTTCTGTATCTTGACTCCTTTTCTACTTAAAATTGGTGGAGGAGTTTTGTTTTCTACAGCTACTTTTGGTTCCCAAATTGGCTATTGGCAACAAATACTTTTAGTTAGATTAGTTATGACTAAGGCTGGGTTTGAAAGAGATAAAGGTCTTGTTGCCTTTGGAAGATGATACCCTGGTAGGCAAGGTTTATGTCTGTGGTCACCTAAGATGCACCATCATGTGGAGGAAAGCCTGGCAGATCCAGGGGCTGTCCTGGTAGACCGTCATGTAAGAAAGGAGGATTTAGATGACTAGACAGCGAGGCTAAAAATAGGGAGGTAAAAGCTCAGTGTATCCTCAGCTTGAGGTAAGTACAGAAGATCCCAAAGGAATTTTGTCTTAAAGGCTGCTGTACATAAAAATCATGGAAACTTACTGTGTCTTTTATGAATAAAAGGCATTGTTGGGAAAGTGGGACTTCTGAAGTAAAAAATGGGGACATTTGACAAGATTTGGATAAATCCTAGTGCTTTAAACCCACTTGTTCCACTGGCCCTTCTCACTGATGTGATTGGTTCTGCTACTTGAAGGCCTTGGGTAGCTGCCTTGAAATGGAATTTGCTAGCACTTTTCATGATCTTGCTGCTGTACCTCATTCCTATCACATCTGTAGCTATAGAGTCAGATCCCAGTGCTTCTGGAAGGCAGTTTCATCTGGGAAGAGATTTACAGAAAGCTTGCAACATTTTGCCAATTTGTGTCAGCAGAAACAGAGTAGACTAGAATTTTTTTTTTTTAATCGGTACCGGGGATTGAATGCATGACCACGTGCTTGCAAGGCAGGTGCTTTTGCCTTGCAAGTATGTATAGATAGATAGATAGATAGATAGATCCTACTTGGTTTATGTAACAAAACAAAGCCTGTTTGAACTTCCAGAATGGAGCATCGTGGACATGTAGTTGTCAGAGGAAGGGAGACTGGGTGGCCTGAGGGAAGCACCAGCAATACCACTAAAGCTACCTTAGAAATCTGTTTACTCCTCCAAAGGAATCTTAACCCATTAACCTATGCTCCCATGCTTTGGAAGCTGGAAACACCCAGACCTCCAAAGATTACTTGGAGAGTAACCCTAAGCCAGCAAAAATCCTAAGGGACACTAGAAGGTGTTTGCAGTCCACTAGTTAGAATAGAGGATTTGGGGTTATTATGGATTGAATTAATTCTCCCCAGCATCATATGTTGAAGTCCTAAACCCCAATACTTCAAAATGTGACCTAATTTGGAGATAGGATTGTTGCAGGTATAATTCAAGTGGGATGAGGTCATCCTTGTGGAGGTAACCCCATAATCCACCATGATAGGTGTTGGTATAAAAAGGGGAAATTTGGACACAGATACACACATAATCTGAATATTGCAGGCAAGTGAAGATAGATTGGTGCCAAAACCAAGAGAGCCCAAAGATAACTAAAAAACTGACTTCTTAGGAAACCAGGAAAAGCATGGAACAGATTCTCCCTTACAGCCCTCAGGAGAAACCAGCCCTGCCATCGACACCTTGATGTAGCACTTCTAGCTTCAGAGCTGAGACAACTTCTGTTGTTTAAGCCACCCAACTTGTGCTACTAATAGCATAACAGCCCTAGTAACTAATATGTACATGGGTCAGGTGACAAAAGTTTGGGCTTGGGTCTGTGTCACATAGCCACACTGATTATTCCCCAGTTTCTGTAGGTGCAGTTGTAATAGATGGCAACTGGCAGAAACTTCACACCAACCTGTAGAATGAAAGCTGTTTTGTAAAAACTGCAGAGGAAACCTCCAGAACCTCTGTGTCGTTTTTGTTTTTGCTTTTGTTGTTTTGGTTTAAGATGCTCTCAAACTCACAATGATCATCCTGCCTCAGCCTCCCAAGTGCTGGAATTACAGGTGTACCCCACCATGCCTGGCTAGAACCACTCTTTCCTACCAAAGTCATCAAGCAATTCCGCATGCCTGAGGAATGAGCTATTAGTGCATTAAAGACAAGATTCCAGACACATTTAACCTGTGCAAGGCTTGTACCTGTTACCGCTCTGGAAACAGCAGTTCCTTCTCTATCTCAAAGAGCAGGAAACATTTCACTCATTGGAGTCAACACTGTCCTACATCCAGGTTATGGTGCATTTCCAGCCCTGCCAAAACCTAAATTGCAGGCACTTTAATTACCTAACATCTGGGCTGGGCATTTAGCTCAGCAGCATAAATGCCTGTCTTGCAAGCGCGCAGTTGTGAGTTCAATCCCTGGTACCGATTAAAAAAAAAAAAATTACCTAACGTCTCCCAAAATATCACTGTTCGTGTTTCTAGACCTAGTAAGCAACAAGTAGCAGTTTATCATCTAAATGCCTTGTAAAACAGGTATTCCAGCAGATAGGAGATAATCTCTGTGGAAATTAAGGGAACCTCCAACTTGATGAAGTTTTTAGGAGTGCAGAGCAGGGTGTGGTACACGGCAGTACCATCTCTAAAGTGAAGGATGGGTTGTTCACATCCTTCACCCCTGAGAAAAATCCAGAGCCTCAGTGGGTCTCACACATGTCCGGTCATGTTGCACTGACAAGTTCACCAAGTCACCGGGGGCACTACCAGTCTGGAGCCCACAGAAGAAACACTCACCAGCTGGTACAGGCTGCAGTGTACACAGGGCTTTACCACCAAGCAGACAGAATGGTGCGTGAAGACCCTTTGGTAGATGACGATGCTATAGGCATGATACGGCAGCTTCCCACAAAGAAACCATAGCATAGGGCCTTAAGATTTTGGAATCAAGCCATGCCATTTTTGGCAACAGCTTTGTCCTTTGGAAGTGAATATTTACTAACTGCTGAGCTCTGCTCCGTGGTCTTGGGGAACCAGCTGGGCAGTCGATAGCAGTCGAATTGCATCAGATCACTCCCATCACGGATAAGGCAGCATAGTGGTTGTTAAGATGGTGGTTTCCAGAGCCAGGATGCCTGGGTTGGAATTCCGTCTCCACCATTTGAGTAGCTTATGGTTCTCAGCAAATTAACTCTCTCATGCTCTTCATTTGGGATCATGAGGGTTAACTGAACACCTTTACCATTGCTAGGCCTAGCATCATTTTTAAAATGTTGGTTACTGTCATCCTCATTGTTATTGCTCTGAATTTATTAAATGCCTCTTATTCATCATGTATTATTTCACACAACGTTGCCTCTCAACTGAGGCACTGGGCTAAGATTCATGGGATCATCCCAAAGCAACTGGCCTTACAGACCAGACAAATGGCTTAGCAAAGACTCGTCTATGGCACCAGCTGGACGTTCTGACCTATTTTTGGATGGGGCCTATGTTTTGACACTAAATGACTGAGCTATGTGGTGCTATTCCTCTCAGAGTCAAACTATGCAGGACTAGGGACTAAGGGATGTCGATGGGACAATGGGATGTCTTACAAGTACCCCTACAACTCACAAAATTTTTATTCCTTTTCCTGTGACTTCAATCTCTTAGTTTAAAAGTCTTAGTATCCACAGGAGAAATACTTCAGTTAAGGCAAATGAGTCCAATGAACTGGAAGTTTCCTGGCTAATTTGGGCTCCTCTTCCCCTGAACTAGTAGCCTAAATGGAATCCTGATTATCGAGGAGAATAGAGTCACTCTTGCTTAGTGAGCCAGGAAGAGGTATGTCTGGAATCTGAAGGGGTGACCGGGGCTACCTTGGAGTCCTGCCGTGTTGAGAAGTAAAAGTTCTGTAAGTTTAGGCCACTAAAGGAACAACTAGTTCCTTCAGAGATACAGATTTAGGTCACCCCACCTGATAAAGAATTTCTTTCATCCAGCTGAGTAAAGTACTGGCTGGGGGAAAAGGAACATGAAGTAAGCAGTAGGAAAGTATAAGAATATAAGCAAGGAACTCATGAAAAGCTGAGGAATGAAGACTTAACATTTCACGTTTTCTGCCTTACTCTAATATAAGAAGCTCACAGCCAACAATGTTAATTTTGAATTTCTGTAGTTACTGTTGTAAGTAAAAATGACTAAGGTATCATCACTGTTTACAAAGATAATAAATCCCAGTATTAAATCTCTTTCTGGAGGATGTAGCTCAGTGGCAGAGCCTTTGCCTAGCATGCACAAGGCCCTAGGTTCAATACCCAGCACTGCCAAAAAAAAAATTACTTTAAAATACAGATTTCTCTCCCCTGTGACTGATCCCTAACTGATAAATAGCCTGGTGAGGATATCACACATCACTTTGTGAGCCTAACTATAACAATAATAAATTCTTTTTTTTTTGGTGCCGGGGATCGAACTCACAACCTCGAGTTTGCCAAGCAGGGACTTACACTGCTGAGCTAAACCCCCGCCCGACAATAATAAATTCTTACAAAACCAGTAGTGAAAGCTCCTTTGAGATCAGCCCCTCATTTGACAGAGGAGGAAGCGGAGGCACGTTAAGGAAGACAAAAACCACAAAACTGAGTGCCCAGAGCTCCGTCAGCCCAGCGCACCTGAACTGACCTTGTTTCATGAAGTCATCACAGTCTGGGTCATGCAAATGCAACAGAACCGGCCTCACCAACCTTTCTGTGGCTGACTGGGCCCAGGACTTGAGCCTGAGCCAAATGCTGTGTGAACAAGCTAGATATGACGGAAGCCACGGCCTGTGTGAGACCGTCTGGTACGGGGCATACTCAGAGGGCATGATGCCAGGTACAAGCCTGCCATTGCTCCTGTGCTCCAGGGACCTGCTTGGGCTGCTGACAGCTTTCCCTGATAACCTTCTCTATCCGTGTCCTTGCTGTGGCCTCCATCATCGAGAGGCATCTGAGCCTGACCCTTCCTTGCACACCTGAGGAAGCTCACAAACACCCCCAGCATCCCCTGCTTCCGATCGTACAGCCAGATTGAAAAAGCAGGCACAGACCAAACTTTGAAATTCTAGACATCACCGTCTTCCCACTCTGACGTCGCTGTTTCCTGCACAGAAAGAGAACTTCGTGGGTGGACAGCAACAGTATGCGAAGGCAGCTGACACCGTGGTTGCATTGTGAGGCCTGAGCTGTCATCAGAAGGAAGGATGATCAGGAAGGGTGAGGGACAAGCCTGCACCAGAGATGCCACTTAACTCCCCTTTTAGCATCTGCCTATGGGCACAATTTGGACTCAGATCTGGATACGGCTCCCCGCTTTCCACTCCTTAGACACCTGTCTTTGAGGACATTCCTTCACTGCTCACTGGCTGCTGGCAGCGGCTCGGTTGCAGGCTCAGTCTGTATGGTGCTGCTTTACTGAGTAGCGGAGACTGGGTAATGTGTAAAGAACAGAGATTTATTTCTTACAGTTCTGGAAGCTAGAAAGTCCAAGGTTGAGAGGCCCACATCCGGCAAGGACTTCCTTGCTGTGTCATCCTAGGGGTAGAAGGTGGAAGCCAGCAGGATCAAGTGCGTGTCCCGGTTTTGAGAGGTATATCAGACCTGCAGCCTCCAAACCTTTTATACTCAGCATTAATCTTCTCATCAAGTTGGAGCTCACAGGTCCTAAACATCTCCTATTAGGCGCCAGCTACCAAAACTGTTGCATTGGAGATTGTTTCCAACACATGCTTTTGTTTCGTTTTTTGTTGTTGTTGTTGTTGTTAGTTAGTTGGTTAGTTTGTTTTGGTACCAGGGATCGAATTCATGACTGCGCACTTGCAAGGGAGGCACTTATGCCGCTGAGCTAAATCCTCAGCCTTCCAACGCATGCTTTTGGGGGAATACATTCAAATCATAGCACAGACCTTGGGCTGGGGAACAGAAGGAAACTGATACCCCACAGACAGCAAGCCAGCCAGTGAAAATGGGAATTCACCATGAAAATGAGAGCAATAAGCTTTCTCTTCTCAGCCTTTAATCAGTGAATGCTTGACAAGGAGCAGCCTGGGGTGGGGGAGGGGACCTTGGCGAGACCAGAACAAAAGCCAAGGAGCGGGCAGTTAGGGCTCCAGGAGAAGTCTGATGGTCACAGACAGCTGGCACCAGATGGGTCAGGGCGGGTAAGGGCTGCACTTGTCACATGGAAAGTAATTGGTGGCTTCACAGACAGCAATTTCAGGAGATAAGAGCATAAAAAATTGATTTCATTCTGCTGAGGAGTGAGTGGGAGGGGAGGAGGTGGAAATGGTGGCCGGCTCTCTACGGGGAAGGAGAGCTTTTATTTTAGTAGAAGAGATTTAAATGTGTTTGGAGATGGACAAAAAAAAAAAAGAGAGAGAGGAGAAAGTGACACCATAAAAGGGGAAGATATTTGGTGAGCCTTTGTCCCTGAGAAGATAGATGACCAAGAATACCCACAGATCATTTGATCAGGGGCCTAAGAAAGGTCCCCTCCAGTCAGCTTGGAGGAGAGGAGGGGGTGCCTGACCATAAGATTTAGTTGGTGACAATGAGAATATATAAGATGCATAGAACAAATGCTTGATAAATACCAGTCCTTTCCTCTCCTCCTTTGCTGTGCAGATTTAGTCCTCTGAGGATACATGTGACATCACTCTGGGGTGTTACAAGTCTAAAAAACAACTTATGGCTGGAGAAATTAAGAACAAACCTGAAGTTTTCTGGAATTCCAGGAGAGTAGAGACTGCTTTCTTTTTTTTTTTTGAGACTGCTTTCTCCTGGGGTTCCTAAGCTACGAAGATGAAGTATGGATCTTCCTGAGGCCACTGCACGGACAGACTCCTGAATGTTAAAGCACAAAGGACAGCAGGGCAGAGAGATGGAGAGAAGACAAGATGTCATTGGAATGCTGGGATTGAACCAATGCAAAAGTACCTGAACTTTCAGTGATGTTATCCAACACATTTCTTCTCTCTCCCAAAGTCTGTGTCAGGACTCTGTCTGTAACTGAAAAAGTCCTGGCTAATACAGCAAATGGAGTTGTTGCTAGCTGCATTAGTCAGTTTTCCTTCATTATAATGAAATATCTGAGATAATTAACTTACAAAGAGAAAAGGTTTACTTTGGCTCATGGTCCCAGAGGTTTCAGTCCAAGATTGGGCTGCTCCAATACTTGGGCCCCTGGCAGGAGAACAGCAGAACAAAATTACTTATATTGTGAGTGAGAAAGCAGAAAGGATAGGCTGGGATCCCACAATCCCCTTCCAAGAACACCCCTAATCACCTGAGGACACCCCATTGATATAGGGGAATGAAACTACCGATCTAATATGTCCGCAAGTTTGTGTTCTCTAAAATTGAAGAATGAATTTTAAGAACAACAGAGGTTAATAGTAGAATGTATTTATTGAGAGAAAGAAAGCTTCTGTCTGAGAGAGACAGAAGGGGTCCCGAGCGGGTGGCCAAGGACTCTTGTCTTTTCCAGGGTCTTTTATAGAGTAAAATCATGGGGTGAGATGGGTTTAAGGTGGGGAAAACGGGGCACTCACAAGGCAGATGGGCATAAGGTGGGACATAATTATAATTAGCCAATAAGATTAGTAGTTCAGGTAAAATTGATTAAATTGGGAACAAATGGGGAAGCGAGTCATAGAAAGCAGGCATTCTTAGGGAGCAGTGACTCTTCCCTAGGGGGTTGGAATGGCAACTCCAGGCTTACTCAGGGTGATAGGGAGCTATTTAGATTATCAGTCCTTAGGATATGGATGCATTTGTTTGATCCTTTGTCTTGAGGCCTGGCCCACAGCAAGAGGTGTCTGTCTCCCCCACAGCTGGAAGGAATCTGGACTTTTGCACTGTCTCCATCAAGGACCTAGTCCTGTCTCACTGCCTATAGTATTTTTAACTAACTCAGCTGCCTGCAACACCCTCTCTCAATAGAGGTTTTAGTTTTACTATCTCTCAATAGAGCTCCCTCAAAAAAAAAAAAAAAAAAATAGAACCCCTGGGGAGCAAAGTCTTGGATACCTGGACTTTCTGGGAACATTCATCAAGACTGTAGCACTAGTGAGGGACCCTAAGGCTCCCGCCTGGGTGCCTCAGATGCAGCCACATAGCCAGGGTACCCTGAAACTCAGGTCATGCCTTACAGGACTTGGCAGAAATCCATTAGGAGATAACTTACTATTTTCCCAGATATTCAATATCCAGAAAATGACAAATTTTGCAAAGAGAATAGTAAATAATAAAAGCTAACACTTATGACACACTATGTGCCGAATACTCTTCTAAGTGCTTTGTACATAATTTATTACAGAAGTGAGCCCTGTCTTATTCCCTGTTTTGTATTTGAAGAATAGAGGCCCAAGTTTACGAGCTCAGACAATGGGAGAGCTATGACTAGAATCCAGGCAGCCTGGCCGCTGGTCTTGTGCTCCTGCTGCTGTGCCAGGAGAGACCTTTTGCAGGCAGCATCCAGGATGAATAGTGTGGTCCTTACAGGCTTTTCGGGACTGGAAAAAGCTCACCTCTTTAGGTCAAAGCTAACATGAGTATCAGCAAAGTCAAGGAGGCAGAAGACATAGGCCCAGCCTCCCCCAAACCCTCCTGCCTGTCCCAACTAAGGGGACAACAGTGTAAAGAACCTCCCCCGCTAGGGCAGCCTAGCACCTAGAATGGGCCGGTTGTGCCTCCCCCAAGCCTGATGTTCACAGTGGCTTGAGGCAGAGGTGACAGTGGAGGCCCTGAGCGGAGGACAGAAGTCCCCTGTTGCTGAGAGATGCACTCCCTTTACCTTTGATCAAGATGGAAGTCTGGGCTCAGCACCACAATTCACAATTCTTCTACTGGATTATTAACCCTGGTGCTACCCAGAGGCAAATAAGTCACAAAACTTCCCCTCTTTTAAGAAAGTGGTTTTCCTAGATGTGGTGAGTGGCTGCAATCCCAGCTACTCTGGAGGCTGCTGCAAATCACAAGCTTGAGGTCAGTCTGGACAATTTAGTGAGGCCATCTCAGAAATTTTTCAAAAAGTGAGGCTGGGGGCTGGGATGTAGCATGGCCCAGATCCTGAGTTTAATCTCCAGTATTTGGGAAGCCTTGACTGATGAGTAACACCTGAGGCAACACCCTGCCCCCCCCCAAAGGGGGAACTCTCAAAACCCTTCTAAAATGTGGCCAGGCCCTCTGCATTCGTCAGTTTTCTATCACTATAGTGAAATGCCTGACACAAGCTACCTGGGAAGGTAAAGAGAGGTTTATTGAGCTCTGGGTTCTTGTTATAGGTTGGCCTCAAAGGCCTATACATTGAAGGCCTGGCCCCCAGGTGCTGTGGGGAGGTGACAGAACCTCTGAGAGCTAGGCCCTGGTGAAAGGTCCTGGGTCACTGCGGAGGTGCCCTTGAAGGAACATGGCTTCTTCCTTTACTTCTGTTGCTTCCTGGCCATGAGAGAGCTGTGTGCTTCACCATGTGCCCTCTGCCATTGCTGTCCAGCACACTCTGCAGCAGCCCAGAGGACAGGTCCACCTGATCTTCAACTGAAACCTCCCAAACTTAAGCCCAAATCACCCTTTCCTCTTTATAAATTAACTGCCTCTGGCTCTTATGTTCCAGAGACAGGAAGCTGGCTAACATAATTCTGTTCTTCCAGTCCAAGTTCATCGTTGAGTTCCTGGTGAGGTGAGCATGTCACGGTGGTCATGCATGAGTCAGAGAAGTAGTTATAGTTTGAATCAGAAAGGAGAGAGAAAGAGAAACCGAGACCCCACGGGCCTCTCCAGGGCCATGATCCCAATAACCAAGGGACCTCCACTAGGCCCACCATTTTTTTCTTTGATACTAGAGAATGAAACTAAGGCCTTCACATGGACACACTGAGCTATATCCCCAGCTCCTTCTTTATATTTTACTTTGAAACAGGATCTCATGTGGCTAAGTGGCTGAGGCTTCGCTCAAAATTTCAACCTCCCTGCCTCACCCTCCCTGAGCGCTGGGACTTCAGACCTGCACCACCAGGCCCAGCTTATTAAGGCCCACAGCAGTCCCCCGCACTGCCACTGAGGCTTGCGTAGACCCAAGGCCCTGCGCGCTTCCCCACAGCAGAGCGATCAAGAGGCCCTGTCATTCTGGACCTGCAGGCTATGAAACAATCTCAGCCCTCCTTCTTCAAAAGGGGATGTTTACTCATAATTACTTCATTTTCCCTCCACTCATGGACCAAAGTACAGTGTTTGGGGCTGATGAACTTTACTATTTACCTATAGTCATGTTCCTTCAACTTTTTGGTC